>JANBPK010001558.1:0-32596 GCA_027579435.1 Candolleomyces eurysporus
TCTCTAGCTCTTTCATCTACTTTTTTACCTCCGGTGCTTCTTTGCCTATTCTACTTATTAACAAGTCGTTTATATGCACTCTCCTTATTTCTGCACCTCGCTTGCTTCTTTCTGACTTCCAGCGGTACCAATCTCGTGTCGTCTCGTATCTTTCTCTCGATTCTTGCTCGCTCGCTCTCTCTATATCTATATCACGTTGCTCATTGCTACTACATGTACAGTGCTTACCTGCACATGATTTTATCACCGAAACCTCTACTATTGTACATCCTGCGCTTTCTTCCGTAACACAAGTACATACAGACCATTGTTTCCATTGCTGCACTGCATTTTTAGAGAGACTTCGATAAGGCGTCGGTACCGGCCTGATTTGGCGGCAAAATAATTCTTTGNTTTTTCTACAAGCACCGGATACATTTACAGAACAGTTCTGATTGCTCCTATTCGACATCTTGATTCGTAGGACTACCTTCCTCAGCCGGCGCTTCTAAGGCGCTTCTTTCAAGTTCAGTAAGGTTCTCGTACGCTTTAACCAGATCCCAGCTTCGACCCTTCACAGGTTTAGTAACGCCATGGCTAAACGATCGATTTAAACACGTTAGAATATGGATATGTCAATGGGAGAGCGAGAGAGTGAAAAACAGCTCACCTTATCCGCAAATGTCGTTGTAGCTGCTTGTACACACTGAAAGCAGCAACTGAACTCGAATTTCCACGGAGACAGACAAGACAGATGGACGCATTATAATTGAGCGGATAGACCACAGGTTCGCGTTCCGTTGTAAGGTGGTTGGCCAGGTGAATAATATCACGATCACGCCTTGGGGACGATATCCCGTGCCTGTGAAAGAAGCGCAGTGTTATTCATTTAAATGAGTGTGAGCCGGGTCTACCGAGGAGTGGTATGCACCTTTCGACAATGTGCAGTTCAGCCGCAGACCATGTTACCGCAGTGCTTGAATGTTCTCCGCAATGTGTGCATCCCCATACCGCATCGTCGGGCTTTGGCCATCGAGGCTCACGGGCACGCACAATTTGTGTTGCATACTCAGTGAGGACGTGCCACCGGGGATTGAAACCGGGGGGCAAAACATAGTGGTCGTCATTTTTAGTTGCATGGTTAATCTGTCGAGGTGCATGGACGATTAGAGCGTTCAAGACATAATCACGGAAGGAGTACGTACGCATTCTCTCCACGTCAAAGCTTTTCGTCTCCCTCGGTGACCGCAAGAGCGGTCCTGCCCTTCGTGAGCGGCACAGAAGAAACGAGCGTTTAAATCATCTAGCTCTTTGGCAGTAGTAGTTTGGGGATCTAACTTTAAGCATTGGAGGATGGAAAGAACGGCTTCACGGCCCCCTTTAGACGGCATCATCGAGTATTCACCGTGACCTGACCGTGCGGCGTGCGTGAGGATGGCGTCCGAGCCGGAGTACGTGCCAGAATAATTTCGCGCTGTACACTTGCAAAAAAATACGGACACCGCAAGATCGAGAACTTCATCTGAAAGCTGACTCTCCTCTCCACCGAACACCTGCACGATGCCCCAGCGTAGTCCGCGATGTATTTTTTCACACCAATCATCCAAAATAGAGGGTAAGTTTGCCAGAATCATTGCAGGCGTGAAGCCGTCGTCAGGCCTGTTGAGGTCTGCAAGATCTTCGAAAAAGTGGCGGAACACTGGCAGATGGTCCCACCAGATATCATGGGGCCAATGCTTCCACTCGGAAGATGGGAGGTCGCACTTGTAACGCTGGTAAGTGGTTCTGATCAGGGACAGACGCTTCTCTCGTAGTCTGAGTCGCCTGATAATCGGCATGCGTGTATTCAGCCACTCCAGATGATCTCGAAGGTCTTGACCAGTAATTCATGAGCATCCTGTACATAAAGAAAAAAGCAGAGTTGCCACACATACCGTGCCGCGAAAGACCCCGCATATGACGTATACTGAGTATTTGGTTCGGGTCGGTTTTGGGATGCACGAAGTCGATATCAGGTTGATCATGGCCTAGCTTCAAAAAGTGCTTTTCGATCCTATGGGCGAAAACCTTAACGGAGATGTTTCAACAACAATGAGGATATATCCCGCACCGTTTGGCGTACCAGCGCATTTCGAACACTTTGTTATCTTTGAAAATGCCATCTAGCCAAGTCTTACACCCGATCGTGTGCTAAGAAACGATGAGCTTTGATGGACACTGAGAAACAGTCGCTGAAGGATTTAAACCTTATTCCGAGATTTGACGTCCGAAAACCTTTGGTTTTTCATCGACAGCCATTGTTGGGGGGGACGTTTGATTGCTGCACGCAAAACACGCGAGACGGATTGCGTCGAGTACATCCTCCTTGGCGAAAATGACGTACGCCAACTCCCGTTTGTATCGCATGAAGTAAACACCTGTAATAAAGCATCATACTCGAGCCGATGTCGGTGAGCAAGCCTTTGACTTACTGCTGCCCCGAGATCGGTGGCATAATGGAAGAACCTCCTTTGGATCAACGAAGTGTTCATGTTCCTCGCACATTTCCCATACGTAATCCTCATCTGTGAGAACCCGTACCTAGATAGAGAAGCGGGTGGATAAATACGCGCCTAAGTCATTCGAGGTATCGTAAAAACTTACGCTACAGTTTTGACAGAGCTTCGTCGAAATACCAAAGTGAAGATATGCCCAAGGACTTCCGCACCGCTATATCGACCGTGATTTATTTGGCACATTAGCGACATCTGGAGAAATTATTCACACCTTGCAGATGGTCGGTCCGAAGAGAAAAGCCGCCCACATTGGTCCTGAAACCCCTGGTGGACAGTTGGGCAGGCTCTCACGGTGTTGGACGAAACTTTGGTTCCAGACATCGGCTGCGGCAGGACTTGATATCAAGCGACGGAGCGCCTTGTTAGCCAAGGAAAGGTGGTACAAGTCGAGCGGGTGCAAGTGAGAAAACACCTGGGGAGTACAACATGGGTCCAGGTCGGTCAGTGGGAGACTACGTTGGGTGGAAGAAAGGGAAAGGGAAAAAAGAAGCACAATCTACGCGTACCTCAAAGCAGAGTTCAAAAGGCAAGTTTAACAGTCTGTGGAAAAGAGTCGGTGTCACGACGGGGAACCGAGCTTTGACTCCCAATCTCAACTTCCGCAACACGATACCCCGAAGGTAATTGCCTGAAAAACCATGGATAATGAGTCTTCAGGATATAACACTGGTAGCTACTCACGCGCACGTGTGTATCGTGGCCTTGGGTAGTGCGCGGGATCATCTCTTGGCTCTCTAACGAGGTCGGTATTGAGGGAGTTGTTGGAACGTAAGGAAGCCAAGCACTGAAGCAAAGCCCCGTCTTTCAGCTTCGAGAATGGGAGTGCTCGCAGCACGACATCATCCTGCTGTTCACGCATTGTTTACTACAGCACCGAAATGGATCTGTTTTTCAGCGACGACAGCTGTATGTAGACGGATAACTAAGGCGCAATTTCCATCAGAAATTAACGAAAATGGTTGTTGCGATTTGGGTAAGTGAATTACCTTCTTGAACCTCTCGCCGCCTCAACCCAGCAAGACTGTGATGCCCCTGACTGAACACAAGATTCCAGATTTCGGAGCAAGGGCAACTGTGGATCACCGCCCAGGATGTGGTCCTTTGCAGAGAACCTACCCGCTGCCTCCATCGCGCCTAAATTGCCGACGGACCGGGCAGGGCCGAAGGCTCAGATTTGTCCAACACCACATTACGATGAGCCCGAGGACAAGACACAAGGTTACAAAATATCACGGTACTCGGAGAAGGATCCGGAGCCTTGCATAGAATGACAAGAAAGTACTGCAATATAGGTCACCATTATCCGCACGATATGGTTCAACCCAGTCCCACCCTTTCCCTTCGATCGGAGGCTCAGGTGCATGCCAAGCCCATCTTTGTCGAAAAGCATTATGAGGTAGGGGTTTTGGTGAATGATATTAACAAATATACTAACTAGTAGAGCTTGAGAACGATTTAGCGCTTAGCGATACTCAGGTTCAGGACTATGTGTGTTGAAGACGGAGAGAGTCAAAGCTCTTCGTACATAACTCAGCATCGACCAAAAGCGAGTCAACCCTCGTCCTTCAATCCCCCAGCTCCTTCACACTACCCTAGCCCAAAGACGCCCCTTTCTTACTTGGGCGAAGGCGAGGGAATATCTTCAACCCGTTCAAATCGCGCAATCTCTCCGAGCCGCTTTTCCATGTCCTCCGCCACCTTCTCCGCGCTCTTAGCATCATGCAAGGGGTACGAAGAAAAGTTTCGGAGCTCCTCTCTGAGGAGGTCGTTGATTGTACGTCCATCAGCGGTCTTGCGAGACCCGTCGCCGACGATGCGGACCCACTCGGTGGCTAGGAAGTCCCAATTCCGAGTCGCAGTACTAGTCAGTCAGAGAAAGAGATGAAAGTTGCATTGAGGGCGTACCCATGGGCTGACCGGCCTTTGAGGAGGACCCCTTGGCGGTATCGTTCGAGGCGTAACTGAAAAGCGACACATAGCATTAGCATAGAATCAATATGATGAACATGATACTCAAGCGATAAACGAGGACTCACGAGAACAACAAGCCGTTCTCCTCATAATCATCTAGATTAGATTTGGCGTCTAGCTTCATGTGCCATTCTCTCTCGTTTTTCGCGAGGAAGCGCGCCTGGAGCAGCAAAGCGACGTCGAGTTAGCGGCGAGCACTGAAAGTATCATCCAAGTCCGCGGTCCAGACTTACCCCGAGCCCACCGGGAAAGCGATTCGGGTCAGGAGACACAACTAGGCGCCAGGGCCTAGCTTGATGGGTCTTGAGAGATTGGAGGGCACGTCGGAGAGGGTTCATAGCGTCTTGATAACAGGAGCGAATGAGTTGAGGTATCCAAGGACGAGCCCACGTATTTAATCCCTTCCTCGTGGCTGTTCCTGTTTCAAAGTAAAATTTCTAGGGGTGCACAAACGATCGGGTCGACTCAGTTGTTCCAGATTATCAAAGGAAAAAAAAAGGTCGAGNCCCTAAAATTACAGTTTCTTTCATTCTTTTCGTCCCCAATAATCATAAAATAAAATGAACAACAACAATCGATATCAGGAGCAAACCCCCTGAAGGCTTGACCACGAAAAAAAGCTTGTCGTTTTTAGTACCAAATCAAAGAACGATAACAGGTAGAGCGATCAGAAAAGAGAGGAATACGACAAGGGTGCGTGGTGTGGGTGGCAGGTCACTAAACATTTTCGTAAGGAAAAAGAAGGAAAAGCAATGTAAAAGTCATCGGGTACAAGGGGTCTGAAAAAGTAAGAAAATGAAGCGGAAGCAATGCAATGGATAGATCAATGGATGGAAAATATGCCGTTGGTTAGTATGTATGTATGTGTGTGCGATGGAAACCGATGGAAGTGGAAGTGGTATGGATTTCGCATGAGTCGTGCCTGAACTAGCACCCCCTATTTTCTCAACAACGAAGGATGGAGCAACTGCTCATGGAGAGCCTTGCCGGCGGGGACCTAAACGATCAAACACCCATAAGCCAAACACGCTCTAATCATGAAAGGGGAAAACGCACCATAGGGAACACATGCTCATCCTTCTCCACAATACACTCCATCACCACCGGTTTCGAGTTATCATACTCCAAGAACTCCTTCATCTTTGCGGGGAGCTCTTCAGCACTGTTACACCGGATCGCATGGACGCCCATAGCCTTTGCGAGCAACACAAAGTCGGGGTTAGTCATCCTGGTGTGCGAGTAACGCTTCTCATAGAACAGATCTGGACGAGGGGTTCGGAAATCAGCACAGGAATCACAAGAGGGGAGAGGGCTAAAGATGATGACGCACCTTGCCATTGCAACACCATTCCCTGGAATTCGTTGTTCAAGATGAGAACCTTGACGCCGATGCCGTATTGCGAGGCGGTGGCTAGCTCCATGGCAGTCATACTGAAGGAAGCATCACCGTCAATATCGACGACCGTCTTGTTGGGAGCTGCGACCTTGGCACCGATGGCGGCAGGCAGACCGAAGCCCATGGTCTGTAAGGGGATAGTTAGTCAAGCTATGCTGCGCTAAACGGAGAAAGAACGTACACCCAAGCCACCAGAGGTAACCATCGAACGAGGATGCTTCCATCGATAATGCTGAGCAGCCCACATCTGATGCTGTCCAACACCCGTCGCAATGATAACTTCATCCTTCTTCTCCTGCGTCTGCTTCTCCAACTCCTCCACAACCTCCTGCGGCTTCATCTTCTCGCCTGGGCCGCTCGTCACGAAGGTGAACGGATAGTCCTTCTTCCACTTCTTGATCGTGTCGAACCACTCCTTCCTAGGAGTGGCCTTGATGAGAGGTACCAAAGCCGACATATTGGCCACAACGTCTCCAAGGATAGGAATATTCGCCTGCACAACCTTGTTCAGATTCTTCGGCTGAATCTCGAAATGGATGATCCCTCCTCGTCCCTCTCTCGCGGCTGCCTTGGCGCCAGGCGCAAACGAGGACAGCGTGCCCGTCACACGATCATCGAATCGTGCTCCCAACGCGATGATGACATCGGCTCCCTGCATCGCAAGATTGGCATAGGCGCTACCGTGCATACCGAGCATATGCAAACTCTTCTCGCTCGTCTCGTCAAAGGCACCGAGGCCCTGGAGGGTAGTGCACACGGGGATGTTGCCATTCTCCGCGAGCTCAGCGAGGAACTTGGGCCCCATAGGCGACGACAACACGCCATTCCCAGCGTAAATCACCGGACGCTGAGCCTGGTTGATGAGCTGTGCAGCCTGCTCGATGCACTGCATCTCTACGGGGGGTTCGGGGGATTGCAAGAAATGGTTCGGCAACCCGAGGTTGATTCCCGGGGTGGTGGCCCTGTAGGGCAAGGGCGTGGTCAACACACCCGCCGTCACGTCTTTCGGCAAATCGACGAGGACGGGTCCTGGACGACCTGAAGTGGCTATCTTGAAGGCTTCGTTGATTCTCCGGGGGAGTTCAGCAATGTCTTTGACCATCACGTTCCACTTGGTACAGCTTCTCGAGATGCCCACGACGTCGGCCTCCTGGAAAGCATCGGAGCCAATGGCGGAGGTGGCTACCTGACCAGAGAATACGACCAAGGGTATGCCATCACTGAGAGCGTCTTGCATTGGGGTGATAACGTTAGTTGCTCCCGGTCCGGAGGTGACGAGAACGACACCAGGGAGTCCGGACACACGAGCGTAGCCTTCGGCCATGTGCCCTGCACCCTGCTCGTGTCTCGGGAGGACGAAATCGAAATGGGGTGATTTGTAGATGGCATCGAATACCGGAAGAATAGCTCCACCAGGGTACCCAAAGATGTGTTTTACGCCGTGTCGAAGCATCATCTCATGGAAAATTTGGCCACCGGTGAGACCGACGAAAGTGTGGTCCAGAGGTGCATCNTGGGGAGGGTCCGGGGCCGTTCAGAGGGGTAGAGGTCGATGGAAGTTTGACGCCTGTTGTGGCTGGATTTGGGACCTTGAACGAGCTCGGTGCGGGGCGTCTATCATGGACCACATGGTCAGTGCGTGCGGGTATGTATCTGAGATGATGACCTACGCTGCGGGTGCAGCGGTCGCATTGGACACGGTGGACCTGCTGATATGCCTCGCATGCTCCCTGACTCTCGACTTGGCGTCGACGATGGAGGGCGCTGCTGCCGACGATCCAGCCTTGGTGGATTTTGCGCGGGCGAAGGACAGCGTCGCTTTTGTGGTGCCGTTTACACGGATTTTTGAAGCTGGAATAGCCATGACTGGGAGAGGGAGGACCCAAGGGAAACCGAGAGAGAACGAGAGAGAGAAAGTCGGTGGAGAAAACAACCAGTAAAGCCCGCCAACTTTTTCAAATGCACAGGTCAATGACTCGATGATGCCCAGACCGGCCGATTCCTCCCTTTCGGCGGCTCCTCGGCCGAACAACAATCACCTGATCCCGCTCCATCTCTGCCGCGAAATTGGAATTTGGCACTTGCCAATTGGAGCCCGGTTCTTTACTCATGTCAGGGTCATTTGAGTCCTCGTATACCAAAATGATCAGTCTACCATTCTGTTTCGTCAAACACGCTTATGATCATGAATTGGAGCCTGAGGCTAGGGCTTAGGGTGCTGATAGACCCTGAGTACCAAGGTTAGTTTGACTCTTACCCTTGGCTCAGGTGTCGACTCTAGGGGTTCAAGTAAAGGGCCCGTGCACTATAAATTCAGCACTGGTGATATACGGTTCTCATCAGATGAAAGGCAGTATACAATGGCAGCCTTGGAGCAGGGTCACCTGGTGTGCTAGTATGGTTGGGCGTCGTACTATCAGATTAGATTCGCGCTGGGTATTTTAGAGATCTGGACCGGATAAACAACTCACCATTCAATGAATCCGTTTATGTTGAAAGTAGTCTCCGTTGCTGACCTTATGACTGATGATGAGTCGATCTATGTTGGAAGGAAAGCATGAGGATGAATTAAACTTTTCAAATATTCGAGACCTGGCTCGTCTTCTATAGGGGTTCTGGCGACTTGCAACGTGCATCGTGCACATGGGCGACGGTCGGGGTTCATTAAGTCTCGCCAGACGAGACATGCCCAGCGAGCTTCGTATTCCTCTTACGAATAATGTCTTTGGCTCCGTTTCTGGGCTTGATTGGTATACATCTCAGCGATGTTGGCAGTACATTTATCAATCTGCCCGCTGCCATCTTGAAGGAAGAAGAGAGAGAGAGAGAGAGTGATGAGAAACAGAAACAGAACAAACCAAAAAAAGAACGAACTGAATGCGCTGTGCTACCTAAAGCGCGTATATGCGAATGGTGAGGGTGTTTCTAGCCTTGATCGCTTTCTTTCAGCAATAGATGTGCTTTTGAAACCATCTTAGATAACCAGCCAACATTCTCGGCGTTTGTGCGCATATTTATCTATCTGCCCGCTGCTGCCATCTCGAAGAATGAAGAGCTTGAGTTTGAGATATTCGCTTAGATCCAGTCGAAACAGCCTTCGCCTCTGAACTGATCGATGGGCGATGATATTGAGAGAATGTAAAACATCCAGAGAGAAAACGAGTTGAGCACACCATCCCAATTTTGAGCGCATATACGAAATCAACCGTTCTTGGAGCAAGAGCACTGAGCAGGAGTAACAGCAAAAGAGAAAGCAAGATAAAAGAGGCGCGCGACTCAAGCGCTTGGGAGCGGAAAATCAAAACGCGTACACATGTGCAAACATCGCTGGCCCGCGTGATCATGACTTATTTAAAGGAGAGAGGCAAATCATACCACTTGGCTGTTCCCTAGAGCGCTCCGTTAGATCTACTTTGGCGCTTGCCAACTGGAACACGGCTCTGTACTCGTGCCACTTGAACAGCAGAGAGAGCTGTGTCGAGAGGACTCAGGAGGTACCCGTGGTTATATCCAGATTCCGTGATCAGACTGCTATTCCGTTCGGGTAAACTGTAAACATGAGGCCGCCGAAGAGACGACCAGCTTGAAGTAGCGGAGGGTATGTTAAGAGCGTCCAATGCAAGTGGAGAGTATGTACAACGAATGACGAGAACGAAGAGTACGGCAGATAAAGGAAAGGGGAGTAACGATCGACGACTCGGGAGCGCGGCGGATGCAAAATAATGAAAAAGGAGCCACAAGCCCGATCGCAAACGCGGACTCGGAGGGCGGAATCGACGACGACGGGGTTGGGTTGGGTATGCGTATAAGGTACCTGGCTGGTGACCGGTGATGTATGTTACAATAATGACTATAGTACAAGAAATGCGTGCGGTGAGGCGTGTCTCTGTAACAGTGCGTCAGCGGCAAGCCCAACACACGAGAATGCAGGAACAATTACTCACAAGATAGAATAGAGTTAATCATAAAAATATCATCTCGAATTCCGATTCCGATCGTGCGTGGAGTCCGATTTCGGTTTGAGGTTGTATGGGTCGTGGTTACGAGAGGCCTTCCCATGAAGATGGTCTGAGGTTTTCGAGCGTTCAGGCTACAACGGCGGATACCATGTCAGACAGAAAACCCAGTGGACGAAGGAGGAAGAAGGGGGTGGAGACGAGAAGGCGAAAGTGGAGGAGGTGGGAGTGGAGGAGCAACGCACCTTTGATATTGACGGTTCTTTACAGGAAGAACCCTCCGAGGAAGCAGCAGATGAAGGCCGTTTTTCCTTTTCGTTTTCCGACTTTTCTCTCGAGCTTCCACTATCACGATGTCGCCGGGACCGGTGTGGTGAATTCGACGAGGTCGATGATGCCGGCTTATGATCACGGCGGTGGTGTCTGTGCTTCCTTTCCTGCTTCGAGGTGCTGTTCACTCCATGTTCCAAGTCCCCTTGTGCTTGCCCGTTGCCGCTCTCTTCCCGTCTCCTCCGTCTTCGTACTTGGAACCAAACCACACCAACGACTGCAGCAAAAACAGCGACTGTCCGCACCAATTATAAAACAGAGTCAGTCGGAGAATAGATTCAGAAGCATAGGAAAGCTCACCAAAGATTGCTGCCAACGCTGCTTCCCAAGCAGTTCCCAGGTGTCCTGAACTAGGACTGAGTGACATAGAACGTCAGTAACGGGAGGGCAAGAGAAAAAAGCGAAACGCCAAAGAGAGAGATAATGGGACGGAAGAGAGTTCGGAAATGGACCCGAGTCGCGCTAGCGTCCTTTTCTTCTTAAACTTCTGCTCACTCACCCTAGTTCTGAGGAAGCGGCCATTCGGGGATAGAGGGTTGATCTATATGTGTTGACAAACGACTTGCCAAGAGTATTTGGGCCAGCCAGGAAAGCAAGGAGGGGAAGGGGGAGGGACACAGCTGCAGTTCCAGAGGACACGGTACGTATCACGGACGTCGTCGAGGGTCGAACGGGGGAAAGAGAAACTTCTGGCTGAGCCTTTATATCATAGTTGAACCCAAGGACGTCTGGGCGACCAAGAAAGCGGGCATGCCAAGCCAGAACTTCTCGTAGGGGATTCAAACCCAAGACGTCCCACACTATATGTGTGCGCCAAGTCTCGACCGACGCGGGCTTGGCTACGGCTTGTTGCCAATGACACAGGAAAAGCCCAGCGGGGACAAGACATTGGTGTCAGCTGTAAGAGAATCGGTAGTCCTTTGGGTTAGATAGCGTAGCCAAGTGTACACTAAGGGATAGTCATGTCAACAAGACGCTGATTTGAATTTTTCTAAACCGCTTACGGTACGCTTGCTGTGGGTTCCAAGAGAGCCTTGACTTGACCGCTTTATCATCCCTTCTCGGATTTCTTGGGCCTTCGCCTTTGTATTTGTCTTGAGTTCCACTGCGGACTAGTACGCCGGCCAGACTTCTCATCTCATAAATACCGAGTTCAAGGAGTTGAGCTTGGGCGTTGTTGATGGAGATGGGGAAATGGATGTCGGGTTCGATCCGGTGACGGCATGCTGGGTCATTCCGGCCTTTGCGGTGTCGGACCACTGTATCCTGGATCTCACCCGCAACGACGTCAGCCATGTCTTCATTCCTCCGGAACGGTAAAAAGGTGAGTATGCATGATTGAACCTTGGTATAGTATGTGTATTGACATTGGAGAAACCCATATGTTGTAGATTGTAGCCATTGGGCGTAACTACGCCGCACATGCAAAGGAATTGGGGAATGCCGTACCCAAGGAACCGTTCTTCTTCCTGAAGCCTACGTCGAGTTATGTCGAGTCTGGAGGCAAGGTTGAAATTCCACAAGGTGTCGTAGCACACCACGAAGGTCACAATTCCTTTCTTGTTTGTGTGCTCACCAACTAACCCATGTACACACGTTTCCAGTCGAACTTGGAGTGGTGATAGGCAAGACGGGTCGAGACATCTCGCAAGCAGATGCCAAGTCGCATATCTCAGGGTACAGTAAGTCCACCGTTTGCTCTTGTCCTCACTTAAATAATGTCTTAATTCGACCCACTTTTCAACTCGGCAAGCCTTGGCGGTGGACATGACCGCACGGAACATCCAGGACAAGGTAAAAAAGGCAGGCTTACCCTGGAGCTCAGCGAAGGGATTTGATACGTTTACTCCCGTTGGGTGCGTATTCTCTTGTCTTTTTCTGTTTCCTCAACAATAATATAAATATAAACAGGCCGTTCATCCCCAAGGATGCAATCTCGGATCCAGACAACCTCCGGCTCAAACTCCAAGTACGCTTTTGATTCGCTCTTGCTCTTGTCCTTGCCCTTTCCATTTCGCCTTCTGCATTGCCTCTCTCTCTTGCCTTGACCATCGCTTCTTACGGACGTCTTGGAAATTATAGATCAATGGCGTGACGAAGCAAGACGGACCTACATCCGACATGATGTTCAAGATCCCACAGCTTATAGAACATGTTTCTTCTATTATGACCCTGGAGGTGCGTTGTTTGCCTTCCTTGCCCTCCGTTTCTCGCTCGCTCATTCACCCTCTCACTCACTCGGCATCCAACCTTTTCGATCTCTCTCTGGCCCAACCTCCGGCTCTCGCCTCTCCCTTATTCGGGTGTGATGTGATCTCTAGGAAGGAGACGTCGTCCTCACAGGCACCCCACCCGGTGTTGGCGAGGTCAAAGCAGGCGACTTTGTCGAGTGCTCTTTGGCAGACTCGGAAGGGAAAGAGCTCTCCAAGATCGTGTTCAACGCTGTACAACGACAGGGTGGGTACAAGTTCCAGAGCGAGTGATTGAGGATTCGGGTTGAATTCCTGAGGGCCCTATTGCATACCTACGTCCGGAGAATTGGGATAGTGGAAGCTGGCCAGTTATTTAGAATGAATAAATATTACACGAGTTGCACGAGCTATATCTCTACACGATGTTGAAAGAGTCTAAGGGGCTCCATGGACGAGGACGTCAAGATAAATATCTACATCGCTATGTGCATACCGCGAGGTCTGATACTACATACAATCAATCAAGTTCATTACTCGTACAAGGAAAAGGAAAGCAGCTAATTGACCCTATGTAATACTACTACACCTTCTTCAAACTACTACTACTCCCACTCTCTCCAGGAAGAAGATGAAGACCACTAGTAGGCGTAGGCGGACTAATACTCGTAAACGCCTCGCTATCAAGGCTATCCAACGAAGCGGCCGAATCCGAAGTCGTACTCGTCCTACTACTCCTTCCCCCACCACCGTTAGCTGCATTGGAATTTGAGGTCAAACTTGGAGGCGACGTCCCAAAAACAGTCGTCCAACTCTCCCCCATCCCTCCTCCGCTTCCGAACCCCGAAGACGCCGTCGCAGCTCTGAAAGTTGTAGGAGAAGCGAAAGTTTCATCAGCGCTTTGGAAATCACCAAAGTCGCCGAAACTGTCGAACGAAGCATCGTCCATGTCTTCGGAGAGGGATGAAGATGAGAAGTTGAAAGCGGCTGAGCCGCCACCGGGGTTGGAGAAGGGACCGAAGCCGTCGTCGTCCTATTTGCGTCATAGACGATAAAAGCNATGTTAGATTGGGCGCGAGAGGGGGAGCGGAGGTGAAACACGCACCTCGTCGTCGTTGGACACTCTCAGATTACTAGAGCCAGGAGCCAGACTACTACCTGGATCAAATGCATCCTGAACCAGGGGGAAAAGGGGGTTCAGTGTCTGACAAAACTGGTGATGAACGAACACCTACGTCAAAGCCACTTGTACCCAACGGTCTTCTCTCCGCATTTTGATGCAGCGCCGACACAGGTGGATCCCGCAATCCAAAAGTCGATTGCGACAACCACCCTTCATCATCGTCGTCGTCGTCATCGTCGGATGAGTTGAACTGGTCAGCGGAGGAGTGCATTTCTTGCTCCAAGTACCGAGCGAACTAGATCAGCAGAAGGTCATTAGTAAAAGAATGCAGGAGGACGGCTTGGCACCTACATGCGCACCCCTCGTACTGTCCTCATCTTCGTCGTCATCATCCTCTTCCTCTTCCTCAATCGACTCAGGCAGAAAATGAGCGGTATTCCTCGGTCCTCCCTCACCACCGCCCCCAGCCGTCACCCTCCTAAACTCCGACTTCACCCCTGACGACGATCCCGCTCCCGCTNCCCCCTGCTCCATTACCCCCTCCCGAGGAAGTAAGCTCATCTTCATCGACCTTCCACTGCGACACATTTCTCGAAGCAACGATCGGTTTCCCACCACCGAGCAACCTCGTATCGTTAGCTTTGGTTTCGGTGTACCGTCCGGTGACGTAGCGGTCCCATTCGTCTTCAGGTGCGTATTGAATGATGAGGAGGCGGAGTTCTGGAGGGAAGTGTTCGAGGGCGGTGATGACGTCTTCGGCGATCAGGGTTAGGTGACCCATGTAGCCTAGTCTGCCGCCTTTTGTCATGGCACTGTATCAAAAAGCGTCGCTGTTAATGCACCAAGTCTGGGCAGAAGAAGAGGAGGAACGTACGTGTCGTTATCGTTCCGAGCTTGTCCTTCTACAATCCTATGCATAATTTTCGCATCGCGGAAGAGAGAGATGGCCAGTTCGCGATTCCGGCCGGTTTCCACGTTTCCAGTCAAGACTTGGTGTATCAGATCGTAGACAGCACTGTGCAGGAAGTTGTTCCAGGGGAACTCGAAAAACAGGTCCTATNAAAAACCCAGGGGGAAAAGAAAGAAAGTCAGCTGTGATGCTGATAATTAGAGAGGCGAGGCAGAGGACAAGTCTCACCAGTAAAGTCCCGAACAGGTTCATATCCAGAAACTGCTTCTTGAGCTGTTCACCGATCGGTAGTTTAATCTCCACGGAATTATCCATCGTATGTCTCCGTCTTGAGCTCCTTCTCGAACCAATCGACCGTATCGACCGAGCAGATAATCTTCGGCTGGGTCTCTCACCCGGGGTAAGAGGACTACTGGAGGTCCCAGTAGCGGTTCCACTACTACTGCCTCCACTACTATTGCTATCGATACTCGAGGTTTCCGCATTGAAGGGGGAAGAGGGTAGGTGAGCCGAGCCGAGAGAACTGGGTATCGACGACGACGGGGAGAAAATATTATCGAGTCCCTGAGGTTCATCGTACATTGCGATTTCCTCCATTTCATCGTCATCTGAGCTCCCCGGTTCGTCCATTTCGTCGTCCGAATCCAACGAGGACGAGTCCTGAGTGGGAGCGCGGACAGGAAAGTCGCAAACGGGTGCAGGTTCGTCGTCGTCGTCGTCTTGGTTGTCTTGCTCACGCTCGTTGGCGTTGTTCATGGCAATGACGGAGGCGAGTTCTTCTAGCGCGGATAACCCGCCTTGTAACCGCCCTTCAGAGTCATAGAGATGACTATACTCGGCGGGGCGATTCAAGAGAGACATGTTGGAGCAGTGCAAAAGCTCTGCGAGGAGTTCGAGGATCCGATAGCGTTCTAGGGTGAGAGGTGTTATTGCGCCGACAGTTGTTTGAATAGGTCCTTGCAGTGAACGAGGTTTTTTCAGGAGTTCATGGAAGCGGTGGAGGTTCTCGCACATCAGCTCCAGCACCGGCCCTAAATGTACTACGCCCATCCGATTCACCATCTCCTTCATTGTCTCTTCCAGTGCTGTCCGGCTATCTTCGCCCTGCGCATGAACCTGCTGTTGCACATGGATCAGCCTGTTCCGAAGGGTGTGGAAGAGGTAAGGTTCGAAGTAGTCGGAGTTGTTCTTGCGTATGAGTTCGATAACGACAGCTATTGCGTGCACAACCGACGACGTTGCGTTGTCCCGGTTGGGCACAGAGTCAAAGTCGCAGAGCATGAACGACAGCAGCTTGGTAATCGTCTCCCTTTTAGCGAGTTCCCGAGCAAAACGATTCGAGGCAGGGCCGCTGGAGTCGTCGGTGATCCCGGCTGCTGGAGAGGGTGTGGCCATGGATATGATACCCTTGATGAGGTCCGTCACGATACTGTGCACCTCCGTTGTATGGTTAGGAGACAATAGGTCGATGAGTCGTCCAATAAAGTTTTGAGATGATAACCACTGCGAAAGTGTTAGTTGAGAAAAGGAGAGAATATGGTGAGGACTCACCTCCAGAACCCCGCTCCCCGCTGCATGCTCGTCGAGTTGGATAATCCGCACCAGGAGGTCCACAAACGGCGACGTCTCGATGTGCTGCAGAATTCGATCTACCACCTCCGGCTGTGCCTGTATGAACGCAATCGTCTCCTCCGGTTTCTTGGTCAAGAACGTCGAGTTGATCTTGGAGAAATGGGAGGCCATAATCATCTGGGTCTTCATCTCCTCTGGCGGCCGGTCGAGGACCGTCTCCCAGAACGGCACCAAAAGATGGTCCTGCTCCCTCATACAGGTCTCGACGATGGACCATATCTCGCTGCACAGGACCTCTGTCGCGATATACGGATACCTAGAGCTAGTCAGACCCTGCAGATAAGCTCAGACAAGCTCGAAAACGCACTTGAACCGCCCCTTCTCCTCGCTCTCCGTCTGACCCGTCACGTAGCCCAGCAGCTTCTTCAGAACGTCGACACGGCCGAAATATTCTATCAGGCGTGTGTTTTGGGCCTTGCATTCTTGCAAAAGGTCGTCCTCGTCGAGCAGCGCTTCGAGAGCAACATCGTCCTTGTCGAGAAGGCTGTCGATAGACGAAGCTTGGTTGAAACCAAATCTGGCGGCATAAAGTCAGAGACGTTGCAAGGAGGCTGCTGCCAGACTACCTCCAGAACATTCACTGTCGTCGTGGTAGAAGGAAAGAGAGAGAAGTGGGCGCAAGCGGCCCTGTCGCGCTATTACCCATTTTGGGCGGTTTTCTTCCACCTCAATNGGGGATCTATGATGCTCACAGAGGACTCGAGTATTGTATTATGGACGTAAACTAATGTACAGTATCCACCGGTAAGTAGGGCCACGAAACGAGAATGCTATAGCTAGATAAATCCAAGACGAACTCAAAACTGGCGCGGAGAGTTGACCGTTAGATCCAGCAATTTGACGCCGAAGAGCAACACTCACCCGGATCTGGTATCCTCCGCTAGCCTTGGTGAGGTATCTGACCCACTTGACGCTCTGGTAGTTGCTCTTTTCAAAGACTTTCAAGAAGCGGACAATCAACCCGGACGACGTGAACATGAGCACCTGGAAGTCGACGTCGATCGGCGGTCGTGCCCAAACCTGTCGATTGGTCACGCTCGTCGTTAAGGTTGCTAACGCGGAGAAGGTGCATTCTTGACCGCCCTGAATTCTCGGGATCCTGGACCGAAAGTTAATGGCATCAAGGGGAAGGGAAGAACGATCTTACTTCCACACCACGACGTTCTCTGATGGAGCGTATTTTGCCTTTCCATTGGCCACTTTACAGTCAACGTTCGTCGTGTTCAGGGGAGTGGGTATGCGAAGTACGACGTTGGTGGCAGCCAGCTTGTTGTTGAAGTTTGTTTTGATTATGATATCGTAGGTGACCTGGGTAGTACCGACTTCCGTCACCGTCGGAATCACTCGCAGTGGGAGCTTTACATTCGATGTTGAGCGGTACTTCATCAGCTCGAACTCGCCGTCGGGTGGAATGAAACTGATGGTTCGAGCTGCGTCGAATTCGTTGAGACGGACACACTGGTGGAATCTACAATCATCCAGTTCAACTGCATCTCCACCACCTCCTTGTTGCGACTTGTCGATGACCAGTTTGTCGTTCAGACCGAATTTACATTCAGGTGTTCCAGAGAGATAAGCCCGCATCATGATGTGACCATCCACGTCTGCACGAAGGATATTGCCTGCAAAACCGTTAAATCAAAGCGTAGGATTGAGTCATTGTCCATACCCTTGGCACTCATACTCAAGTTCACCGTTTCGATAACGTCGACGAAAGCTTCGTTCTTCTTGTACTTGACATCCGCACGACGCCAGCTGATGGCACCCGTTGCTTGAACTGTGATCTTTGAGGATTCATCCGCAGGGATACCCTGAGACACGACACTCTCCGTCGTGATATAGCTTTTCAGAGTGTCTATCTCACTGTTCTGGGGGAAACCAAAGTCACAGATCTCTGAGGGAAAGGGTGAGCATTCAATGTTTCATGCACACTCCACGACGTACCGTCAATGAGTTCATACACCATTGTAAAGTTATTCTTGATAGATTCCTCGTCTATCTTTCCAAAATATGACTTGCAGATATTGATGAACCGATAGCAAAACTCGAAGACGAGCGCTGCATTCGCGTTGGTCCTTGAGACCAGTCAATGCACGGTCCAACAGTTCTAATCGCAACTTACTTGGTCACAGCGACGACATAGAGGTTGTTGATCCTGACGTGGAAGAAGCTCGTCGACCCCAGGGTGATAATAGGCGACCGAACGTCGCTGTTCGACACGACTTGTATCCGAAAGACATCAGCGATTGAGCGTCTGGCATAACCTGTCAGCGATTCTCCATCGCTCGAGGAGCCTGAGATGCACACTTGAAATCTGGCCTATATAGCCTCGATATGAGAACCTAAATTGCTTAATTCATTAGAGTTCCTGGGGAAACGGAGGTTACGAACGCACTTCGCCTTTCTGGTTGAAGATGAAGAATGCCTGTATATTTGGTGAGTAGAATGACAAACTTTATATCGAGTGTACACGCACCGATATCATTTTAAAGCCTTTTCAACAAGTGATCATTCTACAGGACACTTGAGTCGTTCGGGTCGTCGTCGTCGTCGTCAGAGTCGATGTACACGACGTTTGATCGCGGTGTTGATGGCTGCTGTCAGCGACGGTCCGCAAACCGGCAGTCCCTTTGCCCCTGTTCCTGCTACCACCATCATGGAGGAACGCAGGCCAGGAGTACCAATGAATTTCAGTTCATTCTGCAACGAGGATGACATACAAGAGCCTCCTTCAACCCTTGTCCTCACCCCGAGATCCCAGCTTCGTGAGCTAGAGGGCTCAACGTCAGTGAGCTCTCATGCCTTGGGGATTCTGCCAAATTCTCCCTCGAGGCGTCCATGGCATTATCGAGGCATAAAAGGAGAGCCAGGAAGGCAGATGAAAGGTACTTTTGTTTGAAATTATGCATTTGGCGTGTCCCTGAACCCTCTGTTGCAGGTAGAGCACACCAGATGGATGATCGCGCCATTGCTTGTCAGAACCTCCCATTCTCGACCCTGAACGATGGAGGGTTCTCCCATGTCCTGGAGTCCATCCGGTCCAACCACTCCAAGATGCTTTATGTGTTTCAGCCAATCCTCAAACCCCGCCATATGAGAGCCCGTACGTGGGGGCTAATGCCTGTCAACTGCATCCTGGACTCGGGTACTAATATCTCTCCAACTCAGGCAACCACCTTCGTGGGTTCGTATTGAGGAAACTGAGGCTGAGAGTGAAAAATCAGTTCTCTGGAACTGTTCAACCCGCGTTTTTCACCGCGATGTTGAGCTTACCTTCCGACCTCTGCTTCGAGGTGCGTACCGTACGGGCGCTGGTCGGCTCATCTCTAACCTTCGGTAATAACCCTCAGATATTTGCCCACTTACACCCGCTGGATTTATACCACCTCTGTTTGGCTACTAAAACTACGCGCCTTCTTCTGTTGAGCCCAGCCGCTGCTCATGTTTGGGAGCAAAGCTTCGCAGAACACCAGGAAGAAATACCAAATTGTCCCCCAGGTGTTTCTGCGCTAAAATGGCTATCTTTCCTTTTCGGACCTATCATTTGTGAGGTACGTTCTCAGTCGGCATGTTCAGGTCACACGACGTTCTCATAGATCGACCCTACACAGTGTTGTGGAAGCCGATGGGCAAATCTCCACTTTGGCATCCTCCAGAAGTTGTGTGAGAGCTGTAGTGTAAGGAGATGTGCACTCTTCCAAATTAGTCGGTCGCTGATCAGGTGCTTGTATTTTCAGCGCAAGATCTTGCTCAGCGAACACTTCGCCTTCGAGCTATGTGACGCGCACGAACATCCGATCGACTATGATACCGTCCTTGCACTGTGTACGGAATCTTACTCTAGCTGTACGTCCAAGTTCTCCGATTGCACGTTCTTGATTCGGCGCTTACCGTGCGCTGCGACATCCAAGGTGTTTATTTCAGGCCAATGGAGCTTCCACCGACTCCTGGTGTCTTCTTGCTGAGCGATGTACTCGACGCTATCCATTTCATATGCTCTGAATGCAGCGGCCGGCATCAGTTCATAAGCCTCGAAGATTATACAGTAACGATGTCCAAAAGGATCTCGGAGACAGAGGCCAAGAATGACGTAAAGGATTATCCTCTAGCAATCTTTGTTGAGACTGACTCGTCTCATGTCAGCACGCGATAGAATGTCAGGGTTGGGTGGAGGAAGTTTTCCAAGAGATCAAGGCGTTTGAGATGGACTGGTATCCTAAAAGGTGAACTAACGTCGCTTACCATTCCTCCTGATGCTGGTGTCTTACGCTAAACGTATAGATACACCAAACCCCTCCTCAAGAAGGGCTTCGAGCTAGCCGACTTACAAGGGCCACAATTTAACGGTCGTTTTGAATTGATTGAAATGCGAGGTCTGTCAACAAGATACGGTGAGTCGGCATTATCCCCTGTTCTCGTTCTGTGACCCACCTTGACACCCGCGCTAGACTTTCGTGATCATCTCAGGAGATTGGAGCGCGGTGCATACTGGTCCAGATTCGACAGATTCGCAGACGAACGTCAAGCACTTTTCAAATCTACATACGAGCTCTACAAGCGCGGTCTTTCCCACCGTGAATGGATGCAATGTCCCCAGGATTCCGTGGTGCGAGTCTTGCCCGAATTTAAGGAATTCTTTCAGGACCTCGGGAATCCTCGCAGGCCTGACGATGATTTCACCCCGACAATCCTCACGGAGAGGCTACCCTCTGCGCTGGAAAGTTGGCGCAAGAGCCTACAGGAGCATCTCTTAAAACAACTCTCGGGTTTGCCTTCGCCAAAGACAGAGTCGCTGTCGCTTCCGGATGGTGTTCTTGACCTGGCCGTTTCTGTCTTCACTTGTTATAGCTGCTATCTTGGTGGGAGGGGTGCTTCGTTCTGCGGCTGGGACGCCGCCTTTGACCATGCATGCGCTCCCAGCCAGATTCAGCACCTGGACGAACACTATATGAAACCGAGTACCAGAGGTCGTGATGCTGTCCTTTCAATTTTGCACCACTTGAAGCTGGATCCCTGTACGACCACTGCGCAGGATTTAGACAAGCTGAATGCGCGATTTTTCTGTGGCATTGATCGGCCAATAGTGATAATAGGTAACACCGTAGGTCAAGTCCCTATGACGTGGAGAGAATGCGTGAGCCTTTCCTTTCCCCTGCGGAGGTTAAAGTTCAAGGCTGAAGCACTAATGGACAGGTCACCCATGTAACACAGAGGGAGGAACACGATACCTCCCATTCCCACCCCGAGTGGCGCGTAATGACAGAGACCGCAATCAAAATTCAGCATATCTTAGAACCACCATGGCCACGGCTCGATGATACGGTGTGGGGATGTACACATTGTGGGGAACATTCAACGACCGCGGTTACCTATTCTGAAGCTCAGCAGCACATGTTAGAACAGTAAGCGCATTCTTCACGCTTCAACCCGCGGAATGCTGATGTGCATTGTTTGATTACCAGACACTCGATTCTGCATCCCGAACGTGACCGCGATATTATCCATTTGGCCAATCGCGTGGCGAAGGATCGAGAGCTGGTGCCTTACCCATTAAACCTTGGACCTTTCGTCTGCCTGATTTGTCTCGAACGTTCAGAGATCGCTGTGTTCAGCGTACACAAGCAAGTGCTACGACATTTACAGAAGCAGTGAGTATTTTCTGTTCTGCTATTTTCCGGGAGTTTTTCAATTAAATCAAGTGAAATAGGCATGGCATTTCGAAACCAATTGAAGGGAAAGGATGGGACTGGGTTAAGCCATATCATGCGGATGGCTGTGACTGATACTGGTGTGGCACATGCAATGCACTTTCCAAACACGACATTTCTGTACCTTATATCTCCACGACATCGCAATTGCAAGGTCTTTTTCCATTTCGAACCAACGATACTCGCTCACGATCGTGAACATAGCTACCGTCAACGATGGCATCTCAATCATAGGTGCTATTTTCTCCTCTTCAGCCCTCTGGATAATGGCACCGCACGCTACGCAACTCGAACGGGAGGCATTGCCACTTTACCAAGAAGACTTTATCACAGCAGTTGCACTCCTCGACTTCCCATGGCAGGTTCCGAGTCAAGCTGTTAGAGCTTACGAACCGTCGTATTATTTTAACTATTAGAGGACGTTGACCCCATCCTCACATCCGATTCGGGTGCTCAACGTCAGCTGTGACTCAATGCTTTCCTCGTTGGCTCACTGAGGCGATGACCGTAATGATCTTTGAGGCTCTTTGTTCCTCGAAGTCGAAGACATGTCCACGCATCCAAGACTTCGGTCTTTCACACATGTTCCTTTCTGACCGTTGTTCGGTAATGTCACCGAACTTCCCATCTACCATATCCCCTACGCGCAGATATCAGTTACAGTTCGGATCGAGATAGTGCACAGTGCTGGTAGACTGATTTGGCATCTTGACTCTACTGAGCTTTGATTAATGCGTCTACAGGTATCTTACATCCAAATATCGACCTTCGTGAGCTCCTGATCTACTGCATGGAATTGAAACATACTTCGACTATCAGCCAATTCCTGAGCTAGGCGGCTAAAAGCTTGCAGGGTCAGCGTTGGAAGGGAACCTTTCATGTTCCGTCCTTGACGGGGCACGAGTGGTGCGTCTCGGGAGTGTGTCTCATACCCATTTGTTAAAAATGCCTTCTAAACTGCTGTTTCTGTTAAGGCAGGTTGCTCTCGTGGCCTTTCTGAACAACGTGTTATTATCGGCAACTCCCTCCTTCTTTGGATTAGAACCTTTAGCACTGGTTGGTGCAAGACTCACCCGCTTCGATCTTGTTGTTGATTTGGAGCCAGTGAACAGTGCGTCCTGAGATTCCAAGTAACTGATACTTAAGTGGGGTCGCTTCTCCTTGTGTTGTCTGGTGGTTCCATCCCCCTGCTTCCTCAGCCATGTCGTTTCCATTTGATGATCTGCGGGCTATCGAGCTGACGTTGAATCGATTAGCGATAATCAAGGTGCGTCTCAGTCACATATCGGAGTCCGAGCATGCTATCCTGACTGTCTTCAGTATATCAATGGTATTTACTATCCATGATACACAGCTCGATGAATATGGTGACCTCTCCCCGTCAGGCATGGCCTTCGTGTACTTTGTGCTGGAGTACTTCCATACGTTGGAGTTGGAGGTTGGGCAGCTTGACAATTCTCTGGCTCGCGCCGCTAGACCTGTCGCTGATGATGGTATACTCACAGGTTGCGTATGTGTGGGGGGATAAGCTGACCACTGTCAATGTCCTATTCCTCGTGACACGGTACCTCGGTTTCTTCGCTAACGGTTTGTTGATGTGGTTTTGTGAGTAATGGAACCATTTCGTTTGGTTACCTCTAACACCATCCTCATTCTATAGTTGGACCTAGTCCGAGCAGTGGAGCTGAGGTTTGCATTTGCGAGTTTGACCCCTGGACTCATGTAGTCGACTGAGGCTTGTGAGCAGATTTGCAGGAAACTATATTGGGTGACTATATGTGAGTTCTTCGAACCTTCATCGTTATTCCGCCGTTTTTAGTTGCACCCGCCATAGTTGTCATTGCAGTCACTCTTACCGCCGCAGATGCCATCGTATGTCTGCGGATTCATGCGTTGTCAAGTCGAAGCAGAGCGATGACCATCATATTATCCATCCATTTCATGGTGCGTAGACGATGCTCATGGTCTCTGCATATATTGATATCTTCATGTGGTTTATTCAGGCGGTCTCTGTAGGTCTTTTCTCTCTTTTGGGGCTCGACCTCAAGGTGACCACCTGTATGTCTTCCTTGCCTCGTATTGAAAGAAGTATTATAACACTGTTCTCATAGTGGCCGAATCGCCTTTCCCATCTCACCTTACATGTTTCGTCGCCAGCCGAGATCACATTCGGGGGATCTTACTGGTCGCGCTGATTCTATACAACACACTTTGTGCGTGCCTTTTCTAGATACCCTGTGATTATGATTGAACTCCCAGCTTTCCTTCAGTTGCCTGTGTACTGAGTTTCTGGCTCACATTCCGAAATTACTGGCCTTCAAAAAATCCAATCCTCAAAGTCTTCTACCTTAATGGGACATTCCATTTTGCCATGATGTCAGGTAAGGCTTACTCAACGCATTCTGTGTGACGCGCTGATCACTTCTCGTCCCGTCTCCGCCTCTCTAAATCTCAAATAGCTGTGTCATCGGCGCATATAGTCCTGGTCACCGCTGCGCCAGTGGAGTTTCAGTTACTTCTGGCAGGGTGAACTATTTCCATTTTTCCCCATCATACTACTGATTAACATGTTTAAAATTTCTTCATCTACAGAGTTCATCAAGCGGTGCACACGACCTTCTCTGCCAGAGTTCTCCTTTGTATGAGGGAAGCAGCAGGACGAGACTACGTTCCACCGACGGACTTGGTGCCGCTAGACCTCACCTATCCATCGGCGACTCAGACAACACCTCCAGATGACCTCTCAAGTGTGGTGCACGTCCATTCCATCATGGACTCGGTCGGCCAGAGGTCGCATAGTACTGATCCTAATGTTTGAACAACAAGAAAATTTCGCAGTTGGAAAAAATTCCGGGGGGTAGGCCTACAGGAATATTAATCAAGATGGAGCGGGAGTTGCTTGCCGGGTAGTAGAGCTTCGACTTGGGCGAACAGCACCTTAATTATGTACGTACTTAACAAAATGATATTCTAATACACATAGGATTGCAGGCATGGATATATCACCGAGGATTGTGGCCCAAAGAGCTCAAACCTGTGGGAAGTGGCCGCTGCTTCGCACGGCGGTGGTCCGAGGCATTTTGACTTCACCAGTACGCAAATTACTTTCAGGGTTTTGGCATTGAAGGTTAATGAGGGACCGGCCAACATGATCCCAAGAAAGAGAGCGGGGAACACCGACGGGAAACAGCCATGCCGTTGTTGGTTCCTGCACATGCCGCGCATCCATCTTGCCGCGCATCCATCTTGGCGCATGTATCCGAGTCAAAATGCCTCGGAATCAGCAAGTCGGAGAATCTACCGACGGTCGCCACATGCAACTCTCGCAGAAACATCGGGCTGAATCTTCTTCCTGGTACATAGACTAAGAGTTTCAGATACCACAACAGTTAGCAAACGTGGTATCATTTACCAATTAAAGGTGGTCCGCAGCAGCCTGAGGAAGGGGTCTTGATAATTTGCACTTAAAGTCAGCTTGTAAGGAGCGTTCCTGCCACCCATATGACCACACAACAGCAGTGAGCATGCGCAGACGGTTACCCTGGAGAGTCGGAGTGTATCAAAATCTTGACTTTTGGGCCCTGGGGGAAACATAGGTTAAAAGCGCCACCCAATTGTTCATCTAACGCGCACACTCTGATAATTATGGGTGGCATTTCGGACTTGATTTTACTGCCGACCGACTCCCAGCTTACACTAACCAACCCAGAGCCTCCTCTGGACTTGAGCATTCCGTCAACGACTGGCTAAACACCCGCCTTCTCGTCCAAGGTATCCCATGGTTCGAGTTATCCCATAGTTTAAGTTATCCACCGTCGGCACGGAAAGACTTGCATTTGTACAAGACGAACCGCCGATCTTTGCATTGACGGTGCAACGCGCAGCAGAAGGGTCTCTAGGAGAGATTATCACAGGATTTGTGATTTTGGAACATCGATTACGAATGGAGAGAAAGATAACCGGAGGCGATGGAATTGGAGGGGTCTGAGTGGTATACTACACTCGGGTCCTACTAGTAGAGCATAGTACCGATTGCTTCAGTGGTGATTGTATCTCAGAAGACGTTCGAAAATCAGAAAGAGGCAGTGTTGACATCCCTGTAACGTTCTACCCATATGGGAGAGCGGAGAAAAGGGCCACAGCCGAGACGAGGCCGCTTGCCTTGGCTGCAATAGCTCAACCATACAGGAGTGCTCTGTGAGCAGTTGGTCTCGAGCTCGAAGAATGTGAAGACCGGTGTACTTGGAAACGAAATTGGAGACTGTCACAGGAGATAGTGTCGAACTTGCTTGAAAGGGGGTACGTATTGAGTAGAAATGGTTCAATTGCAGCCGCGTTCTACATGTGACAAGGCCAAGTGAGAGCTCAAGGCTCGACATTTGATAGCATTGAACAGCCTTCCCCAAAAGCTACCGCTAGCTCAAGCAATAAAACTCGCTTGGAACGAGAAAGGGAAGCCAGTGTCGACATCGTGCTATTGCCATGGACTCACAACTCACTCTGATCAATCCGGAGCCTCCTCTCGAGTTGGTCCTGGAGAAGTCATCCACCCCTTTGAACACCCGGCTCCTGGTAGACGGAAAGCCGCGGTACAAAGTATCGACAGTCGACAGAGATGCAAACATCACGGATGTGACCGACCTTCGCACCAATGAGGTCGTCGCTACAATCCATCGACGAAGTTTCTTCTCCGACAAGGTCAAGTTTCCCCGTCGGTTTGGAGGGAAATCAGTCAAGAAAGAAGACTGGATGACCGAGATCAAACTGAACACTGGGCGGTAAGTTTTCACAGAAGCGTCCCTCTAGAGTTCGTCGCTGACGTTGCCCCATAGCGAAGCATGGGTCATCAACAGCGAAAGTGGCAAGTTCCTCTGGAGATGGGACCGCGCCTTGAGAATGGTGGTGGGTGTTTAACGAGCTTCATGAAATGCATCCTCCTCACCTAGTTCGTTTTCAGTTAACGCCAGAGAATGATACCGACCAGATCCTCGCATTTGTCAAAGACGAGCCACCAGTTTTTGCGCTGTGCGTCAAGCGGTCGGCGGAGGGCTCACTGGACGAGATTATTCCTGGATTTATTATCCTGGAGCACCGTCTGAGGATGGATACCAAGTCACTGAGGGTTGCAGATGGATGGGGTGCGGACGAGAGGTCAACTGCCTGGGGTACCCCTCTTTCATAAGTATCGACATAGTGGTAGTTGAGCTCAGTGAGAGTAGTCGAAATTGTCATTGATTTATTGGATCGGCGATCGGATCAACCCGGCCGGGTCAAACCTCTTGTGAGCCGAGCTGGCCGAGTACCGTTCTTGTTCTCCTCCACTGTCCATTCGACCCTCGGATTTCTACTCAAGTCCTCGCTTTAATATACTCTATAGTGCCCTTGTAATCCGGCAAATGCAAGCCTATAGGCTGCACGGTACCCTCAGCAGCTCGCTAGCTCGCTGGTCAGCTCGAGGTTATGCATCGCAAATACCAAAAGGTCCCAAATCGACCCCACCAGGGAGGCTTCCAGAGCCTGAAATGTTTGCGGACACGTCGAGGCCACGGCCGTACCACATAAAGCACCCGCCGACACGAGATTTGCCCAGAATCAAGGTACGTGTCGCGTTTGCGGGTTGTGACGTCGCCGTAGGCTCACCGGAATACCTCGTAGTCGAAATGGCCAACAGCTTTGGCGACGTTAGCCGTCGCAGGGACATGCTGGGCATTGTTCATTACCTACGCAACGAACCAAGAGAAAATCTCGAGCTCAGTATTCCGGAGCATCATGAGAAGCCTGAAGGCAGACCCTCAGCTCCGTGATGTGCTCGGAGACGCGATTCGGCCGCAACCTGAGTGGTGGTTGAATGGGGATCCACGTATTGAAGGAAAGGTGAATCCGGACAGTTTCAAGCTCTGCTTTCATGTTGCTGACGCTTTCTTAGATAGGTCAGCTGCAGGGCAACATAGATGTCAGTTTCAGAGTCAAGGGATCAAAGGGTAAGCGGATGCTCAGCTTCTCGTTTGGTAGCTTTCTGAGTTTCTCTATAGGCACTGGAACGGTCTACTTTACGAGCATACGGAAAGAAAAAGGTGTTCCATTCACAGTTCGTAAGTGATCGGTGCCGGTTTCATCGCCTCCTGGTGCTAACCTTTCCCATGCAGTACGTTTTAAAGTCATTAGCGATGACGGAACTGTTGTCCACGTCTCGGATACCCTCTCCATAGAACACTAAAATAATACCAGAATTTTTCACCGCGGCTTCTAGATCTTCTCAAGTGGCATGGAGAGGTAATTGTGGCCATCGTCTCCAACGGACTTTTGTGCGTGCTATCCGGTTCGGTGACGGGACGCTGAGCTTTTCCCCGACCCGTTCAGCCTATTCCTCCGACTCCGCGCCTCCGTGCTTCTATTTACTTTCTCAAGCAAAGGCATCTGTCTGAATAGACTTTTCCCCTGGGGCCTATTGTCCAGTCCAACTCGTCTCCCGTCACTGACAGTGCCTGTGCCTAGGCCATACCTGAAAGTTTCGTACTTTCAGCGGGATTCTGGCGTGACAATTTTCTGATCTCAACTTTTCTCAATTTCAGTTGATGGTGCTTTTCTTTTCTTGCAAACCTAATATTTTTTCAACAGCGTGACAAGTGACAGTTTTCCCCCAGTTTTGGTGCTGGGAATACCAGCAATGAATTGATCAAGCGCTCGACCAACCGTTGTACCTTACTAGGGAATGACATTCCTTATCTCCACAGCAGCCTTAACGAGACATGATCATTAATTTTCGTCTTCTGATTCGCCCATTGTTCGGACTCGGGGGTTGGTTTTATCGTTTTGCTGTACAGGCCGCACGCCTCCCGATGCATCTCCGAGTCCTGCTTCAACGCTCTGCGAGTAGGTGGTTCTGCTGGATTTTCGGGGGAACTGGGTGGACCGACTCCCACGTACTTATCAGGATTGTCAGGTCCTTGATCGAAGAAAAGAAGATGATTGTGGACAAACAGCGAAGAGGGATTTGTTAGTACGAGGCCTGAACGCTGGTTGAACGGCTGATACGATACACATCAATACTATCCAATCGATGCTTTCACCCTTCCACTCTCCTGCGACGTCGGACCTCGAGGCGAACGTTTGCAATCACTCAAACCAATTGTATCACCTGTCGACATTTCCTTGTCCTTGTCACAAAGGGTGATTGCGCTGCCGGAATCGAAGAAGCCTTGTGTTTGCTTGTTCTGCAGTCTAGGCGCGGTCCGCTTTGTGCTCGTGTTATCTTTTCCTCAAGTTTCGACACACGTGTAGACATGTACAGTCTCCGTGACTAATGTCGCAGAGGGTGTGTTACAACACGAGTCAGTTTAAAGTTCTTTCAATCGTAAGGTCCGTGGGTGATGTCTTTCCTTTCCTTTCCATGTATTTTCTAGATTCCGTGCTGCCGACATTGTAGAAAGTTTGACGATGTGTAAAGGGTTGCAGTCCGCGCATGTTACATAGCGCTATTATGTTATCCCTGAGCAGCCCGTATTTTCTCAAATTTCCACGTCCGATGACGGAACTTTGACGTACAGAGCAACTAGGACGACACTCATGGGAGGAAGTACGCTTTATCGATATCGTACCTCTCATTCACTTCCAATTTCAAATGATGGGCGTCAATCTCGGACCGACAGTGGGTCGTCCAAATAGAAAGGATCTAGTTCATCCTTGAATAGCGCTCAGTATGCTTTAGGCACAATACTTATTTGCTCTAAGGGGAATTGTATAGCAACACAGTAGAATTATATGCTAAGGCCTGTCGATTTCAATCTGTAAATAAGGTCTTTCCGAGGTTGCTAGACACCCGACGGGAGGTATATGAAATTTCACTCGGAAAGACAGACGGAATGTTACCTGGTGCCGCAGGTCATGATAGACGCCCATACGGTTGCGTAACGAGCCAGGACTCGTCAGGGGGGTCGGTTGACACGCCTATTTTTACTTGACGGATTGGCCAGTAAAAAGAGCTTCCGCATCGAGTACAAGACAGGATGAATTGAAGACTCTCGCCGCGAAGAAACTTCCGAGGGTTGGGAATATAGTGTGGCCGTAGAGAGGACATTGCCCTGAGTCAAATGGCGAACGTTCGATCCCGAATGTAGGGTATTCATTACTGTATCTATCGCAAAACAGAATGGAGTCGGTGAAGCATAACTAAGCAAATTTCATGCGGTACGAGTCATGACGAGAAAAAAGTCCCCAGAATATCATAAAANCTACTGTTCGCCCTCAAGCCAACCCTTCCCTCTTCTTCAAACAGCCCAAGAAAGCAAATCAAATGAACGTGTGCCGAATAGCGAAAACTGATTAAATCAAGGCGCTCAGCCGTGGGCTCGTAGGTAGGTTAGCAATGGACAAATGGAATTGTAAGGAAAAACGAATCAAAAGGGGGATAGGGTAGCTACTAGTATAATATAGTCCGACGTCGACGATGCATGACTGGAGGAATCATGATCGACAGCCCTCATGCACAAACACCAAAATGGAAATAAAACTACTACATACTCTTTCTCGCGCACGACGACGGAGAATTACTTCAGCTTCAGCAGTGCTTCCACATCTTCACGTAGTCAACGATCATAGAACGGTCTTCGACTGTAGTTGGCCACGTTGGATACCACTGATCAATAGCTTTGATGAATTCGTGAGCTGGATCTGCACGCGGTAGGGGTAGGTTTATCGTCAGTGGATTGTATCAAGTTAAGGTAGAGCCAAACAGGGAACGAAGTGACGAGGGCGCCACAGGAGTTTTCGAAGAGCCAAGCAAGAAGAAGAAAAAAGACTCACTAGCAGCCGCATTCAACCAAGGCTTATCTCCTTGCGCTTCAGGGAACCACCCGTTCGTTCCTCCCACAGCAACATTCAGGATCAAATAGAACTCTTGATCAAATGGAGTAGCATTGGTTCCATTCGCCCAAGGGTTGGTCAACTGCGCTAGGCCCGATCCGTTGTTGATAGCAGGAGGGAACTCGCCGCGATCGAAGAAAGGCTTGTTGAAGCGCAGATCCAGGAGAGTATGCAACCGCGAGTCTACATAGATGCGACTGGAGCGGAGAGACGAGTCAGCCAACGAAGAGAAGGAATTTTGTAGTCAGGGACAAGGGAAGACATACAGCCAGTTTTCGGTCCACTCGAGGGCGTAGGTGTGGAAATCGTCGGCGAAGGACTTTCGTTTGTTGGACCACCAACTGTAAGTCTTCGGGTTTCCGTTCAGTGTGGGTGCTGGTCCCCAGTGCAGCGAGCCTTGCACGTAGTTGGATCCCCTACGGGTTTCAGTAAGCTTCTGAAAGAGTAATTAATTGAGAGTGAGATATGGCTCCTTACTGTCCGGTGTATCGCAAATTGTTGCCTCTAGATTCAACGATATCGATCTCCCCTGTTTCTGCGATCAGTCGCGGTTCTCGGACATTCGAATGCCACTACCCACCGCTCATGGGCCAAGGACCGTACACATTATCCTTCGGCAACATCCAGATCGCGGGCCACAGCCAATCTCTAAAAAGGTGAACGCAACGCGAGTCAGCTATCAGAAATACTGGAGGAGATGGAAAATACCGACCCATGAGGCAACTTTGCCCTAACTTCGACGCGTCCGTACCTGATGCTCGCACTCCTGATCGTTGAAAGCCGCGCACTCTGAACAGGGTTGATGACAGCGCCACTAGTCGCATTGCTGACTTTACTGCACGCCCTTACGTATCCGTCCATGTCGAACACGCGTTCACCGTTCCTAGTAATGAACCCACTGTCCGGTCGAGTCTCGTTGAACGTGCAGTCGGTGATGTTGTATACTGTTTGGTCGAAGACGGCGTCGAAGCCAATGTTGTCGGAGGTAAGAGTAGGCACGATGTACAGCTTCCCGTCTTTCACGAAGGAGTTGTTCTGCGAGGCTGTCGTCATCTCGAACTGGCCGTTGCTAAGATCATGGAGAAATATCGGTGGTCAGCGACAGAGCGATGATCAGCGAGTGGAGCAGAGGAAAATAACGAGGCAGCCAAGTGGCGAAGAAACGGCGAAAGACACTAACCCAAAGCCATCCATGCTGACCTCCCGATAGAACGATCCACCCTCTCCAAAGACTTTGTCAGGGTTATCAAACTCCTCATCGAAGACGAGGCAAAGAGGCTGTCGATCGAGTCGAACTCCCTTGTACTGGAAATAAATCTGCGCGGCTCCACCTGCCAACCCGAGGAGAAGAATAACGTAGACAATCCAGTATGACACAGCGGCCCGGGGGTTCTTGACATCATTCCACGGCTTGATAACTTCTTCTTCCTCCTTCAACATGTGCGACTTCATCCTTGGGGCTTTCTGTCGTAGGACCGAGCCAGTGTTGTTGGGTACAGCACCGTAGACGCTATTGCTGTTGTTCACGCCGGACACTCGGACACCCGAAGATCGGGATGAGGTGAAGCCGTGTGCGGTCGGACTTCCGATGATGTTGCTTTCGCGAGACCCCGAGTTGGTGAGGATTGAGCGCGGGACATGGTTAAAGGCACTTCCCAGCCCCTGTGGAAACGAGAGGTGGGATGAGGAAGGGCTCAGAGTGGGCCGGATGGATCCAGGTCTACTCGACGCTGGTGAAGCGAAGGGATCTTCAACAGTCGACGCGGTATTGGGGCGGGTCGCAGAGCCAGTTGAGGGATGTGGAACATGACTGGATTTAGTCTTGCTGGCGTTGGGAACCATGATTACGTCCGCAGAAGACGACGAGGATGAAGGGGGGTCCGTCTTTCTCAACGAATTTGGACGGAGACATGGTTGAGGGAGGGGGTGATCACACCAGTAGTACTGGTTGCGTAGGAGAGGGCTCGAAGATGAAGGAGTGTGAG
>JANBPK010001559.1:0-32319 GCA_027579435.1 Candolleomyces eurysporus
CTTGGGAGGAACGACAGTTGGTTTGGGAGGAAGGGTCGGCGGCTTGGGAGGTACAAGCGTCGGCTTAGGAAGGGTAGGAAACGTCAACGTCGGCTTCGGCGGCACCGGAGCAGGCACGGGCAACGGGAGCGGCTCGGTGTCGGTGTCGCGAGCATTAAGGGGCAGAGCAGCACCCTGAGCTCCGAGAACGACGGCGAGCGCGACGAAGGTTGCGAAGAAGCCTTTGAGCTGCATTTTCAGCTTGAGATTACTGGAACTCGGAAAAGGATTTTTCGAGTGAAGAACGAAGGCTCAGTCCAATCCCTCTTTTATACCTTCCAGGTCGATTCCGTGCCGCTATTCCGCCCACTTCCTCGTTCATTCTGGTAAGTGATTACATCTAATCGTAGAACATAATGCAATATGCCTAGGTTTCTCCTTCAATCAAAAGTCCTTCACTTGTCCATAGGTGGTAGAACCGACTCCAGAATTAGAACTTCGCTGTCTTTCAACAAGGAAGTCTTGTTCGACAGCCTCTACTTGTCTAAAAATACCCGGGGCCCCTTTTGAACGATGATTGCAACACACAACGCCGAACKCAACCAGTCTACTGCCAGGAAAAATCATTCTCGAGGCAAGTTCTGTGTGCTGCTTCGAGTTTCGGATCCGGAGAGCAGTTACATTTCCAGAAATAGCTCCTCAAACTCCTGTTTCTGTCGGTGAAAGCTACTCCAAATGCCAAGCCACCGAGTAGTAATCTATCAGAGAACTGAAGAATCACGTACATCGGGCTGCAGACAAGCTATCGTGGTTCCATGAGTTCTAACGTTAGCAGCTAGATTAAATGCATTGAAATGTCTCGATCCAGTCAAACTTTTTCTAAATCTCGAACATACGAGCAACACATCAGCTCCATATACCATTGCGCGATGGCTTTCGGGATTGCGTTTGTTCACCAAGCTGACATCTGAAGTCCGTTCAAAGTCAGCTATAGGTTCTCTAGATGAAGCCAGCTGTCATTGTCGTAAGGCCCTCTGATTCTTGGTGGTCTCATCTCGCATCGATTTGGCGCGAACCAGATATCAGAACTGTGATCAAAAGCGTCGGAACAGTCCAGCAACCTACCGGATGCGGAGGATCGGCGCTGCAACCGTTTAAACAATTAGCCTTACAGGCCTGCGGCAGCGGACGCTTTCTAAACTGCCGGAGGCCTTTGAGTGGGTGAGATACTGAGGAGGGGGCTGGCTGGCTTTGAACACGAATAATGGTCAAGGCTAGTAGGACCTCCTCCCTGAGGCTCTAGCCCGACAATTCATCGATATGGCTTCGAGGAATTGAAGGAGAAGCAATTTTTTTTGCATACGGAGCCTACAAGCTGCTGCGGTCCCGCCACAGAAGGGAAGCTCGGTGTTCCATACGGGTTACATCAATATTTTTATCGCAGACCGTTCAAGCGAGAAAGATCCTCGAGATTGTGCTTTAAATACTGCGAAGGCTTCTAGGTCTCGAAAGAAAGAAGTTCTCGAATCAGTGAATACGAGTGAAACTGATATTTCGAGGGGGTTGAACGAACTTCTTACTTTACCTTCGATTTAATTATTTTTCTGGATCCCGGATTTCAAAATTCTAATGAAAACAACTCTTCAGCGAATCCACACCAGCAGAAGGGATCCATCAATAAAATCCTGTGCACAAGGCCCTCGACGGATTTCATACGTGCCCCTCGAGTCGTAATTTGAGAAGCTCGCTACTCGTTGTTGAACGTTGGACAAGGGTGGATTTTCAGCTCCATCTTATCTTATCGGATACACTGATCGCGTTGGATCACTGCCACCGACTGCGAACGCGGGGCCAATTTACCCCTTGTTCCCTCCCCTCCCAGCTCAAGAACGAGGGCTTGTCACTCCATCTTCCAACAAGATATCTTTTCTTAACATATAGGACAGCGGGTTCGATCATCTATCAATCTCCTAGACTGTTATAACTATGCCAAGGAAGAGCAGAAATAGCGGCCCCCGAGTCCTCAAATCCAGAGATATTCCGTCTCTCGCTAGCTACATCAAGTCCAAGGATTGCAAAAATATCGTACTGCTGGTAAGTATCGCACTAAGCACACTCGGAATAACGTTTAACTGGGCCGTATGGTCGACAGCTCGGTGCCGGTAAGCCATTCTTGAGCGAGCAGGCCACTCTACGAGTAGCAGGTCGACTAACACCCGATGGTTCCATTATTCCCCGTATACATCCGTTCTTTGCGTCACAGGAGTCAGTACTTCAGCTGGAATACCAGACTTCAGGTCTCCAAAGACAGGTAAGCACGGAAAATTTGCGATCTCTTAGTAGAGCGCTCAAAGTCGGGGCCCGGGCGTCCTTATTTCCCTTCCACTTACTCCTAGGTCTTTACGTGAGTCTGGAGGATTCTTTGTCACTGAGCGCTATTCCCTGAGCTGCCTTCTACTCCGCATGCCCTCCTGGCCTGCCAGTCCAATCTGGCCAGATTGAACCTCCCACATCCAGAAGCTGTCTTCGAAATCCATTTTTTCCGAACAAACCCAGTACCCTGTGAGTTTTCTGCTTTGTTGCGCGATTACAGAATCATTAAGCAGCTCAATCTACCTTTATTCCCATCCCCACAACTATGACATTGTACGAATCGCACCATCCGTACATCGTTGCTGCCAAAAATGGCGTCACGTATACCCCGCCTAGTCTACACCCTCGCCCATGAGCTCTACCCGGGAAAATTCCGGCCTACAATCACCCATTCATTTGTCCGTCTCCTCACAGAGAAAAATCTGCTCCTCAAATGCTTCACGCAAAACATCGACACACTCGAACGACGAGCCGGTGTACCCGGCGAAAAAATCATCGAGGCCCACGGGAGTTTTGCTACCCAGCGCTGCATTGACTGCAAAACTCCCTTTGACGACGAACGCATGAAGAAGCATATCCTGGAGAAAAAGATCGCAAGATGTGACCGCTGCAAAGGATTGATCAAACCTGACATCGTTTTCTTCGGTGAATCGGTAGGTTGTCCATGTCCACCAGACCTTCAATTTTTGCTACCCCTTTTTTTATTTTCGATTCTTTATCCTTCTTCTGGACCTCCGTTCCTTTATTGTTCTTCCTTCTTCTTCTCTCGCTTCCGCTCTAGGGGCCGGGGGCTAGGTCACCATACGTTCGCCGTTGGGTCATCTGCCCAACCCAACGAACTCTCGTCCTCGGGGTTCCTGATCTTAACCAAACACGCTGGCACCCCATTTTTATTTTATTTTATTTACACCTTCACACCGATATTGGCCCGTTATTTCCAATTTGCTATCCTTCGCCTTGACATGAATTCACCAATGTGCCAACCAGCTACCATACCACGTTTGCTGACAAACCAACGTTTCATACTATGCAGCTCCCACCCCAATTCATCACGTCCATCCCCCTCCTCCAATCTGCCGACCTTCTCATTGTGATGGGTACTTCACTCACTGTCCACCCATTCGCCTCCCTGGCCGGTCTCGTCAATGAAGATTGCCCACGCGTCCTGATCAACATGGAACGCGTAGGCGACTTTGGTCAACGCGCAGACGACGTGATCTTACTAGGTAAATGCGACGATATTGTCAAAGACCTGTGCAAAGAGCTCGGATGGGGGGGACGAGCTTTCAGAAGCCTGGGAGAAGACTGCCGAGCTTGTCGAGCGTACTCCTGAATCTGCCGGTGATGACGAGGAAGGAGAGGAAGGTGGAGCCAAAAAGAAAGGAGATGACAAGACAGCTGAATTAGACAGCGGCGATCAGGACGAGAAGAGAGTCCAAGACGAAGTCGACGCTCTAACAGCAGCCGTCGAAGAGAGTTTGAAGCTGACTGAGGTTTCTGCTTCTACATCTACACCTGGAACCTCCAAGACAACTGAAAGTACGCCCTCGAGCGAGAAAGGCGCCCAAAAGAACCCAGAACGTCGCACCTCGGTTTTAGGCCGCCTCGTATCGAAACTAAGCCCAAACACCCATGGGAAGAATCAAGCCGGTGACAAGGAGAAGTTGTAATAATACATAGAATGAACTGCCTCATCAAACCTAGTATCTACCTGCTGTACATTACTATCAGACTGACAGAACCTCAAACGACGAAAGAAATGTCTGCCTCACATACTACCCTTTATTCCCGCACTGACCGAGCAAGGGAAAGAGTCCCCACAGAGGCAACGTATTTTGACCACTCTACGTTCATGATCACTCATGATTTACTTTTGTCCCAACTCCGCATGAATGAACCAAGTCACCAGTTACACCCACTTCCTCCCGCAAAGGAGGAGAAAGCTAAACTAGATCCTCCTTGATCCCACCCAGCGTCGAGCCACAACAGCATCTACATCCTTCTCAAGGTGAGAGATCGGCGATGAGCCGGCCTTGGGAAGGATGGTGGATGGGACAGTAACCAAAGTGGAGCAGAAAAAGCAGCCATCTGAACGCCGAGCAAAAGACGAGCCCCAAGAGGGAAGGAGAGAGAACCATGCCGATCATATCACGAACGAAAACCGAGGAAAGAGCAGGAACCTTACGTATAGGGAAAGAGAACATGCAAATGAAGTGATAAAGAAATGAAAAATTACATTGCACAACAAAGTATCACGACCAAGAAGGAAAATGCGGGGAAACGTCAAGAAAGAAGGTGAATAATGCAACAAAGGGGAACGGAAGAAAGAAAGAGAGCGTTGTTAGATAGATACATAATGCGATCCAGAATGAGGAAACAGACAGCCAGACAGATACACGTGCACGCGTGCATTTATGGAGGCGGTGGAGGTCGATACGCCTGCATAAGGCTAGCCAAAGTGGGTGCTGGAGTGTTAGGGGTGATAGGTGTAGGAGCCTGAGTAATCACAGCGCCGTTAGGCAATGTAGTAGTTGGCACAGTAGCGGGCACTGCAGCTGCAGGTTNGACCTCGCTGATGATCGCCAGGGTTCGTTTCACCTTGCGGTGCAGGTGTGTTGCTCGTACTCGGCTCAGCTGACGACCCAGCCGCGGGAGGCTGTTCTGACAACGGAGGCGTACCGTGCTGATGCTCGGCTAGTTGCTGAGCAGCGGCCTGAGCTATAATATGTTGAGGATAGTGCGACAAGCCTTTGGGAAGTTCTCCGGGGCTAGCCTGTTCTTCATGCCGAAGTCTCTTCTCCCGTTCGAGTGGAGAATGATAAACAGCTCCTCGAGGCACCGCAGCGTCGTATTCTTCCGGGAGAGCAGGTATGACGGCAGCATGCCGGCCTCCAAGCGGACTATAGATTCATTATTAGAAACGAACATCCCTACTCAAATGAGACGAATACTCACCCTCCCTCAATAAAATTCTGCCAGACGTAATCTCTCAAACGGTCGGAATTCGGTAACTGCTGAATGAGATGCTTGATGGTATTCTGGCCCAATCCAAAGAAATCGGGACCAGACACAGAGTTCGAATGCTGCCGATTGCGGATGGCGTTCGCCTGCTTGACAATATTTGACCAAGCACCGGTAGCAGTCCCAGCGATCACAGGCCGGTCGGGTGTATCGGCGGGAACAATCTGGAACTTGGGACCATCACCCCCATCCAGAATCGTGCAATGATAGACGACCTCAATGTTGGGGTTGATAGTTGAGAGATACCGGCTATGACGCTCATTAATAAAGGATCGGAGAAGCAGCGATAGTGATAACATACCGGGTGACTTCATATCCTACTGGGAAGATATACCGTTCCGTGTGGAAATGCTCCCGCAGACAAATGTTACCCAATCTGAGCACCGTCATAATACCCACGTTGAGCGGAAGCATTGGCTTGCCGTGTTTATCGCGAGGAACCAGGGGTATGCTGTAGCTCTTGCTGGTGACAGTATGAGCCTTTAGACGCTTTGGCTTCGCACGGGGAAGTTCGGCCATAGCCTGGGGTGGTCGTGATTGAGTCGAGGATGTGGGAGTGGGTGGTACGTTGGCGCCTGGAGGATACATAGTGGGGCTGGCCAGCATCGGGGGTGCGGTCAAATAGAAATATGGATTATAGGCATATGACGGCGTGCTTGGTGTGGCAGCAATTGGGGTGACCGGACTGGGATAGTACATGTACGGGGGCATGAAGAAGGAATGCGCGCTGGTGGGTGTAGGCGATCCAGCAGGATTGTTAGACTTGGGGACCATGATCGTGCTGAGACTCAGATACGGGTTGCTGCTCAGAGAATTACCGGATGTAGGACTTCGACCTGGGGGTGCGGACGCAGATGTGGCATCGGATTCTGTGGGCTGAGCTGGCGGGGCAGGAGACGAAGACTTCGCCGACTCAGAAGCGGTAGCAATTGATTCGTCTCTCGAAGTTGACGAGGAAGCGGCCTGTTGCTCAATGGGAGGCTCGGGAACGGCGGGGAGATCCGACGTGTTTTGAAGAGTCGCTGCAGGTTCGGCATATTTGCCGGTGGTGGGAGGCTGCTCTGCGTCTGCTGCCGTACATGAGCCGGCAGGCTGATGAGCATCTTGCGCCGCAGGACTCGGTGGCCCAGAAGGTGTTGAGACGGATTCTGGAAAGGGGACGGTCGCAGGCACCTGGGGGCTGGATGGACGAGGTTCGTGCATTACGGCATCTTCAGGCGGAATTATGCCAGACGACTGTGGAGATACTGAGCTGGTATCAGGTCTTGCTTCTTCTATGACGTCGGGGGAAGGCTTTGCATTGTCAAGCGTTGGGGTTTGTTTATCCAGTGCAGACGGGGAGCGCGTCGTAGCTCGGGGCGACGCTTCCACACCATCATTTTGTGGCACAGCCGAACCTTGTTCAGCGTCCATAACATCGGGGGAATGACGAGCCAGTGGTGAGGCAAAGCGAGGAAGGTGGTCGTCTACAATCATCGCACTCGACTGCGATGATATCGAGGGACGGGACTTGTGTCGTTTTGCGGCCGAGCCATACGACGCGTCGTGATCATCATCTTGCGCAGACCTCTTAGAGCGAGTCTTGGGCGAGTGAGACCCGTTGGAGGGCGAGAGATCAGAGCCTGAAGATTTGGACTTTCCGCTTGAAGCCCGTGTCCGGTGACTGCCCCTCTGGTGGTCGTCCCTTGGCTCTGGGTCGCGCGATGCCCTACGGCGCGGTGGCAGGAGGGTGTCTTCTTCGTCCTCGTCCTCTTCCTCAATCGCCTTGCGGAGATTTTCTTCAAAGGAGGTGCGTGCACGTGCATTGAGCAATGTGCGCGGCAAGGCACTGGCCTGTGGCAGCGTGCCTGGAGAGGACCCTGGAGAGCCATTATACTCCATTAGCTGCTGCTGCTTCTCGAGCTCCATTATCCGCTCCAAAAGGTAGCTATCATAACGGTCAAAAAAACACGAGCCATCCATCAGAGCCGATGCACGTACTCTCTTTCCTCGCGCATCCTGACGTTCCTCTCTCCCGATCGCTGGAGCTCGGTGCTGGTTTCCTTGTGTTTCTGGGTCATTAGCGAAATGGTCAGGGCTCTCTCTCTTTTGATCGAGAAAGAGAAAAGGCACTGGGACCCACCTCCTCGAGCTCAAAAAAGCGCCTCTTGAGCTTCCTGTATTTGTCCTGGATCTCGAGGTTGTCTCTCGACTTGGACGAGCCGGAGGCGGCGGGGGCGGCGGTGGAGGGCTGGGCTGTCGCTGCCGTCGACGACGAGCCCATCACGATGTCCTTATCGCTGGTCGGCGGCATGGCATTGGGGCTGGGGCCTGGGGGGCGACGATGAAGGGGGGAGGGTGAAAGGGAAGCGAGGTGATGCGAGAGTCTGGGAGAGATTCTGCCAAACCACCCAATCCGAAAGTCCAAAACCTGAAGGAGGCACGCCCAAGCCGGCACAAACAACACAAACACAACGCCATGTGTTGCAAATAAGCACACACTCGGCGTCTTCCGGCCGGCGACGCACCGCCTCCTCGTCCCGACGACCATGGAGGTCCCTTGGCCAATCTGTCGGCCACAGTCTAGCCAGAATAATTATTGCGAGGCGCTGGTATGCAGGCACGCGACCTGAGATTAAATTCGCTGGCTGCGAGCTGGCAGCGTGACGTGCTTCATGAAGATCACCGGAGCGAAACGCATCCGGCGCAGCCCAGTGCTCCCAGGCAAAATCCCAGGCAAAATCCCAGGTCATTGGACATCGATGAGATTGCCGGTGCAAAGCGGTCGCAGCAGCGATAAGCCTGATGAAATAGATATAGACCCATCTACGCCTCGAGGTCCCTATATCGCGATGGGAGATTAAGAGAATGAGGTCATGGTAACGATTCAAGGCAACGCGTTCGAGATTGAGAGATACCGGATACATAAAACGAGAAGGGAGAAAGAGTGGGATGGGATTTATATTATATTTGGATCGTCCTTCAGAAAAACAGCGAGCGATTAACGCAAGACGAGACGAGGAGACATTAAGAGACGGAAGGAGAGATTCTTCTTAAGCTTAGGCACCCTTGTTGGCCTTGTCCAGCACTGCAAATGAAACAGACAGTATATCGTCAGCTTGAATAGACGAAGGGTACGCGCATCGACTCACCAGTCTCGTAGCTCACCTCCTCAAGGTCGGTTCCTTGAATCTCCAAGGCAATACCTTGCAGACTACGGCGGAGCGCATCCTTGGACGATGCGTACACCATCTTCTGCTTGATCTTTGAGCCATCGGGAGACCTATCAAAGTAGCACGACATCAACCACACTATCCGCATGAAAGACGACGGAGGGTGGTGCTCACCACGAGAAGAAAGTGAGCTTGTTCCTCTTCCCCGCACCCTCCTTCTCAAACTCAAAATCAAAGACCGCAAATCGTGGTTGGTCTTCAGGAAGGGATTCCAAAAAATCTTCATAAGTCCCCGAGCTCGTCTTCTCAACAACAATCTCCGTGTTCTGAGCGTTCAACTGGTAGATAATGAACTTGTGCTTCTTCCCCAACTTGAGCTCTTGGTATGCACTCAAGCATTCTGCGTTTACGCCAACTCCGGAGGCCTACGAAAGGTCGCAGCACGTCCGTTGAAAGCATTGAGTGCGAGGTTGAGATGGCGATGGCGATGGCGATTACGATTAATAGTTTCAGTCGACACCGCCGTCGTCGTCGTCGTTGGCAGCAACACGATCAGCGTCACGGTCTGACACGAAACGTCCATTGGCCTACTCACCATGCTTATAGATAGAGAACGATGAGCGAGATGGGGTCGTAGTTGAGAGGGAAGATGCGGTTAAATAGATGTTGGCTGTGGGCGGCGATGTCTGGACCTAGATCATCAAAAGGGAACTTCCCAAATTTGGGAAGGCGATAAGATTATCTCAGCGCCGGCGCAGGCCTTCTTCGCTGTGCCCGCTGCTCGCAGCACTGCCGCCCTGTGCTCAGCGGGCATTCTTGACCTCCAAGGCCAGTTGCGAAGCAAAAAATTCAAATATTACAGACTGCATGATGCATGCCGTATGGCAAAAGACCAAAAATCTACATATGGGCGGCGAAATCTGCTACTCTATTACTACTACACATGCTTCTCAAGTCTGCGCCGCAAACACCTCGTTCAACCACCCCACATAATCATACTCCGGCTCTCCAGACTCGTTCGGAGTGCTCGGCATCGCTTTGACCAAATAATCAATCGCAGTTTGAGGGATGTGAGCCAATCGGAGGTCGAGTTCTGTGACAAAGGGCTGTAAAAGTGCGTTAGACAGCTGGCATTCAGTAGATGGACCCACATACCTTGGCATGCGCAATACCCTGAAACGACTCCAACAACTGGTCAGGCGTCGTTTGGTCTTCCGTGATGCCCACCTACATTTCAAACATCAACCGTTAGCATCACACACTAATGAAAGCAAGGGGAGCTGGGGAAAAGGGGGGCAACACGTACCAGCAGATTAATGAACGCCTCAAACGTCACAGCACCGTAATCCGCTACCAACTGCTCATAAATGAAATCCATGTCCTGATCAGAATACACAATCCCCAAACTCGCTAGGGCAGCCATCATTTCCATCTGGTTCAACGTATTCGTCTCGTCCTTGTCAAAGTATCTGAACGTTGATTCGAATTGTTCCAGCTGCGCTGGTGTGAGGTTCGTCATATTCCGCGAGACGATCTGTTGGAGTCAGATGTTCGGTCAGTACTGTGTAGACGAGACGAGATGGCGAATGCTACGAAGAGACGAACCTGGTTATCAATAAACGAAATCTTCTTCGCAATATTCTGCACGAGCAACTCCAGCTCGAATTCCAAATCCTGCCACGTAAACACCGTGTAGTCGTTCTCTTCAACATTCGCCGCCATACATTCTGCTTCAGCTGCAGCAACGACAGCCAAATCTTCCGATAGCAGAGGTATCCTCTTCTGAATCTCTTTTGCCTCCTGTTGTTGATCCTAAGAAACGTTTACATGAGTAAGGTCGTTCTGCTGTGAGGACGAAGAATTGTTCGCGACGGACAAACGTACTTCTAAAGGACCCTCTATCATCGTCAGCTCCACCGAGACGTCATGTAACCGCTTCTCGAAGGCATTAGCAAGATCAGCAAACTTCTTTCTAAGATCTTCCTTGATTCTGAAAAAAAAAAAATCCGTCAGCCGAGTATTCAACAACGCATCACATCGCGCGTGAAGAACGTACTTCCGAATCTCAGCATTAATCCCCCTGGACCTGTGCGCTTCCGATTTCAACAGCCTCTGCCACGCATCATCCAAATCCGACGGTGCAAGCCCTTTCGGAGGGACATACTCCGCCAGACTATACGTCTTCAACTTTGTTTGCACGTTCCCGAAAAGCGTTATCACGTCCTGGCGTTCAGTGACCCACGTCCTTTTCGTTGTCTGCTTGTACGTGTTGAAATTCGATTGTTCCTCCTTGGCGTCAATGTATACACCCGTGAATACAGATGCTGCCCATTGGTTCTGCACTTCCTCGAGGTTTGCGAGAAGCAGACGCGCTCGACGCTCGTAATCTGTCCGGATGACCCATACGGACTGCATGAGATCAGCGAAATTCTCTACTCGCCGTGATTCCGTCTCTGCTTGATCTGCGTTTCCCATGAACACCGAAACTCGAATGATAAAAATGCGGTCAGACGTACCCATTGACGAGAAGGCGTGGAAGAAGCTGGCGATGTAGGTCATGACACTGCGTTCATCTGGCCGAGCAGAATCGCACAAATCCTCAACTTCGAGTAGTTGCTGGACATGCTTTGAGCGAGGGGCGAAAGCGAGAACCGAACATGACTCACTGGAATTCCTAAATGCTCGGCTGCGATCTGGAATGCAAGAGCCGTATTCCCATGACGATCTCCCTAAACCGGTGGCATGAGCTAATGAAAAGTTGCCTTTCCGAGTTTCGAACCTTGTCCAGCTTATCGTAGTCGAGGAGGTCAGGCCGATGGCAATGAATCAACGCGCATCTGTGGATCCGGTCAACGTTAGTGGCCATGACAGAGGAGAAGAGACGGGCGCACGAACAAAGCAAGTCCATCTGACCAACTATGCGAGAAATCCTGCACGTCCACCTCCTTGTACGGCGCCGTTTTGCGTTGACACCACAACAACAAGCCTTCTTTTGCAGATAGACCTTCTTCACTTTCCAAAGCCATGTCAGCCAGCACGAAGATGAGAGTACCGTAGCGACCACGGACCTGATGTCGGCGATGGTGAACCGGAGGATGAGCGTCCAAATCATTCCGAGAATCAACTTGAGGTTGCCATCGATGATGTCTTGGGTAGCAAGGCGAAGGTAAGAAGTGGAAGGTCAAGTCTTCAAAGCACGAGTACCTTCTGGACCGATGTTGGTGAGCTTGACACCCCGCGAGGTAATGAACTCGAGCGCTTTGGTGGCATTCTCGGCTTTCTGCACCCTCATTCTCGGATTCTTGTTGTATCGACCGAGAGAGGTGTCGCCTTGGATGCAAGCTTCGTCAGAACAGGGCGATCTTGGAGGATACCAGAGGATAGCTACCCATGATTTCCTGCAAACGCTCGTTAGATCTCGAGGGCAATCTACGGGTGCAGTACTCACCATGAGCTGGATGAGCCGCACACCATCTGATAGATCTTTGACCAAGGAGGTCATAGGAGGATACCCGTTGGCCTCAAGCTTGGTATTGAGCCTGGACAGGATAAAAATCCTTCGTAAAACGTTCACAACGAACCAACAAGCCAGCAACCAACATACCATTTGCAGAACGTCCTCTCCTGCATGTTCCTCGTCTGGATTTCCAAAGACATCTTGACAAGTTACTTGGTTTTAAAAGGATTAAATATTCAATAGAGTACAAGAAGGTAAGAAATGAGGACGATAAGGGGAATTGGGGAGGAGAGGTTGAGGAGAAAGCCCTCCGCCCCTGCTCGACGCGTCCGGATAGTTTTAAACTCCGACACGCGATCTGAGGCACTAGAAATCTTCGCTCTCAAATAACGTCCAGACCTTTGAGGCAGCCTAGCAGCTTACACAGTCATTTCAAAATTTAGAGATTAAATGCGGTCAAGGATAACCGAATTCCACGCCAAAGTGCTCGAGAGTGGCGTCTTCCAAGACCTAGGAATGTACAAGTAAGCACTGGTAAATCAATGCAGTGGTGCATACCAACCTGTAGGCTTGCGTGCAGCTGTTGCAGTCTTTAGCTCTGTATAAAAGCAACTTTATAGCCCCGTGGATTGTGCACTGTCGTCAATACCCAGATCCATTTTCCACTCTCACCCGCCAAACCTCACACTCGTTTCAGCATGTAGCCGTCGCAAATATTCTGAGGGAGTGAGGAGGTCTCGCCCGGAGGATTATAACCCGAGGTTCGTGACACCTTTAACCTTGAAGCTTTCGAACTTCGGATAGATTCATCTAAGCCTGATATATCAATCTTTGGTTTCCATCATCGAACATCTTCACGCGGGATTACACCTCTCTCAACTTCGTAGGCCGCCCGCCGCCTACCCTCAGCCTGAAAGTTGCCCCTTCACAACCGTCAATCTTTTCGAGTCCTGGATGCACCGTCGTTATAAAAGTTGGGCATCCCCAACCCGTGGATACAAGAAATTCCACGAAATATTCGTCAAAAGTTCCACCCCGAACTGGCTACAACACGACACTGTATTCAACCACCTATGTCTTTGTCACACATCCTTCGAATTGGATGGGAGCTTTCAAGCTCTCTTTGTAGAACTTCCCTTTCTGACGCACCTCACAATCGAAAGGACGAACATGTTTCAAATGGTCTATGTCTTTTCACGGCACCGAAGAGTCCCAATCTTCTGCCAAGACTCAAGTATCTGGAGCTTTTGGACATGTCTTATGGGTCCGTCGATCTGGGACAGCTTTCTCCATGCCTCATGGCTCGGCTTTGGCGCCAAAATAAAGGGGACAATAGTGTCACGTCATGAAGCACTTGACTTTGACCTCCAGGGTAGGGGGAGATATACACACTTGTCAGATCCGGAAAAGCTCATACACGAGAAGACGCAGCCGTGAGGGTTGATTTCAACGGAGCACGATTGGAAAATGATAAGGAGATCCGTATTGTAAGTTGACTATCATTCGAGCTCTTTGATGCGCACAGTCTGTAGACAGCACACGTTTTGGACATTGGATACCTTATCAAAAATGATACAACTATCCACTAGTAGAAAGCTGTTCGCACCGAGTGTGCGCTATGTGAAAATTGAATGATTCTTGATACAACTACATATTGGTCCAGTTCAGCCGTTCTTGAATTTGACTGTCGTTCTGCATCTACGCTTTCGAGGATGTTTTCTTGTTCTTCCCTTTCACCAAACCCAACTTCTCCTCCCTCGATTTCAACCCCCATGCTCTGAACGCTTCCGCTAACTGCACATGATCAATCTCACCCTTCCTCTGCTTCCTATTCCACTTCCTCATGTACTTCAACCATGCTTCGTCTTCATCCGGAGGCATCTTATCGTCCATCTCCCCCGGATCCGTCTGAATCCCCAACTTTGGCTCAGCTGGGAAGTTGAGGTGCTCCTGGCGCTGCAGATTACCGCGAATAACGCCACACGAATCCGGAATCCAATTCATCACCAAGTCCTTCTCGACATCCGTACACTTCCTCCCTGCCACCCGTTCCATAAACGCACATATCCTCGTCACCGCATAGCACTCAAAGGACCTCCCACTGCGCCTCACAGCTTCAATCAGCCTCGGGTCCCTCAACACCGAAAACCTCTCCTTCTCGTACTGGATCTTCGGTGCGTTATGTTTATGCTCGCGATCTCGAAAGTAGGCCGGAGCGTACTTGCTCATCATGGGAGGTAAGTGGTGTCGTGTATAGTGCGGTTCGACCTCGACCATCATACAGAAATTGAACGCGAACATCCCACAGTCCAAGATGAAGTCTTCCCCAGAAGCGGTGGTGAAGTACATCCAGTAATGCTCTTCTGTAGGATCTTGGCCTTTGAAGAACATCCCGTCTTTAATGGAGTAGTAGGCGAACTTGTCTTGCGATTTGACGTCGGCCCAGCCTTTTACTATACCGAAATCCGCGATGGGCGAGTTGTGGAATTTGAGTCGAATACGGCGTTGAAGTGAGCCTGTTGGTGACTCGGATGCTGGGACGTACGTCGTCGTGTACAGCTCTGACATCAGAGCGAGTAGTACGGCGAGGATGGAGGGTAAGAGATAGTGTTCAGACAAGAAACGTTGTAGGAGCTTTTGTCGAACGGCAGGAGTGATAGCCGTTGGCCACCAGTCCTTCTGCGACAGAAAAACCCGTTCGGGAGGCATTTCTTCTCCAAGAAGAATGAGACGAGCTTTAGAGCCGTCTGGAAATGTACAGGATCCTTCAGAGGGGTTGGGGGAATTTACGATTTTGTGACACAGAGCGGGGTGGGTGGGTCGAAGAGGATGCCAGCGCTGGACTTCCATGAGCACAGAGAGAAGAGGATAGAAAGAGGTCAGATCTATCCTATCCGTTTTTCCTGTTAAAAATATCTCGCCATGAGCACGCTGTTGTACACAGACGGAAAACAACCGCATACCGCATTTGCGTTTATGCCCCGGCCAATCCTTTTTCTGGCACTCAGCGTTGCAATAAGCGATCTAAAAAGTAATCGAGATTTTGAGAGATAGGATATACAGAGATGGCGCAGATTAATTTTACTAACCTCTCCGCAACTACTACAAATCCTTAACCTCTCCCCACCTTTCCCGCACGCTCCACATTTCTTGACGTTTTCAAGAGGAAGATAAACCTCCTCAATGTCAGCTGGGTCAAACACCTCCCCACCATTCGCACAGCAGTCACAGTCGACTCCAATTTTGCCGCGGTCAGGGAGCATTTGGATGGTCGATGGTGGTAGATCACAAGACGAAAGCTGGAGGAGGAATCTGGACCAGTCACCGTGACATTTAACTTATTCACGCACGCGATGTGACACACGCGTGTTCGAGCGTCACGCACATCGAGATCTACGACGTAAATCTAAATCTACAGAACTCGCTCATTTATTCTCCAGCAACGCCATCCCGCAGACCCTCGAGGTGGCGTCGATTTGTCTCGGCATCGATAACCTGACAAAAAAGATACATAGCCCATCTCAAATCTCAACTCGACGAATTGGAATAGGAACGTCAGGACCATCGGGCCATACTTTCTCCTATATCGTTGCTATGATATGATATACGACGAATGCCAGTCGAAGCGCTAGGTGAGATCTTCAAACAATCGCTGCTACCCGGCTATGTCAAGAGGACAGACTTTATAAACCTAGNCCTGGTCTGCAAGATCTAGCGTGACGCTGTCTACCTCACACGCAAATTATGGGCCAACGTTCGAGGACACAATTTCGCGTACGAAAAGGTGATGTCTTGGTTCGGTCAATCTGGCGCTAGTATTCCCCGCTCTCTTGAAGTTATAATCAAACACGATGCCAATTGCCGGCTACCATACAAGTGCTGCGGATTTCGAAGCTGCCAACTGGCCAAACTCATGACATTTAGTCCCGTTTTGGCTCACCTCTCGTTGTCATGCCCGGGTCCCAGCTGTCTCCAACACCTGGCAGCCTCCCTCGCACCTTGTCAAAGATGGAGAGGGGAAAGTTGAGCCACGACCATGGTATTCAATCCGTTCCCTGACATTCGATTTTGCCGGGCTGCGGAACCAGATATCATCCTCAAACTGGTCCGCATTCGTGATTCTGCCTCCCAGTGTCACAACCATCTAAATACACCTACCTCTCGACAACGCTGGTTTTTATTTTCCAGAGTTGTCCTGGGAGAAACCCCTCTACATTCCCCTGGAGGATTTCCAACATTGAACGTCGTTCAACATATCCTGTCAATGTAAACGGAAACCAAATTATGACTGCTTTGAAAAAATGCACCAACGCCGAGGTCATAATCATTGCTTTCCTCTCTACCCTTCTTCAGACCAATCATCCTGTTGCTAAATATATACGGCACCACTCCAATGATACCTCCTCCTAACTAGAGTCCACACACTACGTCTACGAAACCTCTCAACCATCAGTTCCTCTCTTTCACTCCTCACTGCGCCTAAACTCACTTCACTGGACATCGGCTTCGCTGACGATAACAATACTCACGACAACCTGTCTAGGTATTCTTTCCACGGGTTCCTCAAAGACTTTGTACATCGCGAAACTCCGAATGCTCGACCATAGTCCGTTCGCTCGCTCTTCGCAACGCCTTGATCAGCAAGGATGAATTCTACCCCATGGACAGCATTTTCTCTTCCTTCTCTGAAGAACATGGCGCCGAAAGGAGCAAGCGACGAGCCACGCATACCGGCCAAGGGACCCAAAGTCGATCTTTTCGAACTCGAGTTCCGATTCCACGAGCTCCAAGTTCTCGAGGTGCTTGAAGCTGCAGGCAGGAGAAGGTATTCAAGTTTCTTGAGACGCGCATGGGGTTGTCCGACAGTTTCAGAAGGTAGATGGTGACTTATAAGGAGAAAGAGGTTGTGAAGAAACATGGATTCGAAGGTTTGGTGTATCTCCGGAAGTTGAGGAAGGATTCCGAGAGTGTGGTTTCCGTTAATATTGACCCTTTGAGGTACATCAGGTAGCTCCTAGTCGGCTTCAGGTAGGCACNAAAAAATGGTTCTGGTTCTGGTTTTGTTCCTCGAAAGTCTGAGCTGAAGCTACCCAGAGCTGACCCGAAATCTGCCACTTCCAAGCACTGAGGCCCGCCCAGACCAAAAAACCCGCAACAACGTTAACTCCGTCGCTGAGTGGGTTTCAGCGACAGTCAATAAAGTTGCTTGACTCGGTAGTAGCTTTCTCTAACTTTTCGCCTGCAAGTTAGGGTCTCTAACGTGGTAACAATTGGTCGTTTTCCACGCAACCGGCCAAGTGAATGTGTCGCCAGTGTTGGTGAGATACATCAGTACGGTCACCTCGTAGACGGTCCGTAGCTACAAGGTCTGTAGTTTGTCGACCCTTATTATGCTTGGGGAAGCAAAGAATGTCATTGCTTCTGTTGATCTGGCCGTTCTTCTGGGATGCTGTCACTCAAACATTATGAAAAGAGAAAATACAGCTCAAGTTTACTTGTGTTAACTTGTATGTAGCTTGACCCTAGGTCAAGTTAACATGTTCTAACTTGGTCTAACTTGAATGATAATGTGAAGTAAACGTGTCGAGGGGGGAGCTGGCAGTGGCCACAACGGTATATCGGCAGTATAGACTATGGTTTATTATCGATTCATCCATCACTTGCCTAACCAAAGCTTCGACTTCCGATTATCTAGGTTGTAGCTTGCAATCACCATCGTGGTCAGAATTATAGTCTGAGTGTCTGAATCGCTCGCTACCTCGAAATACGAACCCTTGGCTTCGTTGTCAGTCGGCGCCCGAAAACGTGGCGACAATGATCGCTTATCGATAAGTGGCAGATATCCATCCTCATCTCAAACGATCTATCGGAGTCAAAGCCCACATAATGAGCTCAAATTTCAAGGAAAATCTCCGTTTCTCGGCGTTACCTGAGGACGTTGGCCGAATGATCTTCGAACTCATCGCGGAATTGGATCAAGAAACCTGCCGCTCTTGCGCTTTGGTTTCAAGAAAGGTCAATGCCTGGTGAGTACTACGCTCCCCTACTCAGCCCATCTACCAATTGCATCTATCAAGGATGGAGCCCATTCTCTACCGCACTCTTATCATCGAATTTAAAGAGCAACTGGAGAACCTCTGTGGGATCGTTGAAGATTTGCATCATGGCGACTCCACGAAATCCTTCGATTTCTTTGCCACCCATGTCAAGGCCGTTGTTATCACCAATAATCGTCGACAAGACGCCGCGGATATCCTTGCGATTCTCAAGGCATGCCACAATATTCAAATACTGGCGCTGTGGAATGTCCCAAGTGGACACGATGAGGAGCGGCCATCGCATTCCGGCATGCTGGCAAGGGATCTTAGATACCTTCGCGACTTTATAACTTCCTCTCAACTCTCCCCGCGCCGGGTCTCCATTGCCAGCAGCATCTTTCCGATCGATGAAGTGCATTTCTCCTACCCCATCTTCCAGAATGCCACACATGTGGAATTGTTATGGGTGGAGCGGCACGGTCAGGTGGACGAAGTTTGCTGGGACGCCCTCCGATACCTCCCTTGCCTGACGCACTTCTCGGTTTACTGCTCCTTCTCCATGGAAGGGTGTGATCGATGGGTCCGAGCAGTCGTGGATCTTTGCCCTCGCTCTCTTCAGGTGTTTATTCTCTGGATTTACTGCACATCCTACTTCTTCTATATGAACGAAGAATACAAAGGAATCAAGGATATTCAAAATGGAAGCATTGACAGCCGGGCGGTTGTGGCATACATGGGAGATTCTTTGCCAGCGTGGTGCCACTTGCATCCAATTCTTCGCTCCTACCGGGATGCAGTCAGAGACTGCGCGGGTGTCCCTATTGGACAGGATTACTGGAGTCTTGCTGAAGAGTTCATCAAGGAGCGGCGTCGTCGGAGAAAAACGTAGGTGAGCTCAATATCCGTTGCCCTGCACTTCAGTCATTAAACGCACCACGATCGCCTAGAATAGTAGTTCTCCCGAGGTTGACTAGCTCATTTCTATCATNAATAGCAGCTATTCCGTAGAACTGTCGTTTAACCCTAAATTTAAGGTTCGAAGTAAAGTAGAGAGGATCTACCCGAGCGTGCTGCACTATCAACTGGAAGCTGCGTAGACCGACTCTAGATTTCCAGGGTTGAATGCATCGAATGTCTAGGATCTTGAGCAGAGAGCAGCAAAGCATGTCTGCTGAAGGCCTGGCAGCAAGTCTACGGACGCCGGAATGACGCTTGGACGTCACATATTCATTAACGTGAATTCTGCTACTTGGTCTAGTACTTAGACTTATACATACTTTGGTTGAACACAGAGCGTAGATTGCGTTGCCCCCAAGACTGGTGCGTGGTGCTTGACCTTTTCGGTCGGCGCCTGAACACTTGACGCCGATATATGTAGATGATCGCTCATCGATAATACGTGCAGATCTCCATCTTCCACTCGAACGACCACATCGAGGTGAAAACCTACATCATGAGCCCAAGTATCATAAAAAGTCTCCGCTTCTCGGATTTACCTGAGGATGTTTGCCGACCGGTCTTCGAGCTCATTGCACAATTGGATCAAGAAACTGCCAGCTCTTGCGCTTTAGTATCGAGAAAGGTCAATGCCTGGTGAGTGCTGTGCTCTCGTACTCAGCTTATGTACCCATTCCAAGCTATGAAGGATCGACCCCATTCTCTACCGTACTCTCATCATCAAACATGAAAAGCAACTGGGGAATCTCTGTGGAATCGTTGAAGCTATCAATCATGGCGGCTCCACGAAATCCCCGGATTTCTTTGCCACTTATGTCAAAGCGATCGTTATTACCAATGATTGTCCACAATACGCCGCGAATATCCTGTCAATTCTCAAGGCATGCCACAATGTTGAAATACTGGCGTTGTGGAATGCCCCAAAGGGACGGGACTCGGAGCGGTCCCCTGGCACGGATCTTTGGGACCTTCGTAACTTTATAACCTCCCCTGAACTCTCCCCACGCTGGATCTCCATTACTAGCAACATATTTCCCATTGATGAAGTGTACTTTTCCTATCCCGTCTTCCAGAATGCCACACATGTGGAATTGGTCTGGGAGGAGCGCGACGGTAAGGTGGATGAAGTACACTGGGACACACTCCAATACCTCCCTTGCCTGACGCACTTCTCGGTTTACTTCTCATTCTATTTGAAGGGGTGTGACCAATGGGTCCAAGAAACCGTGAACCTCTGCCCTAGCTCCCTTCGAGTGTTCATTTTCTGGATTTACCGCATATCTTTCTTCAACATAACGAGCGAAGTAGTCGCAAGAGTCAAGGCTATTCACGATGGGGATATTGACGGCCGAGCGGTTGCAGCGTATATGGGAGATTTTTTGCCAACACGCTGCGACTTGCATCTAATTCTTCGCTCCTACAGCGACGTAATCAGAGACTGCGCAGGTGTCCCGGTTGGAAAAGACTTCTGGACTCTTGCTGAAGAATTCATCGAGGAACGGCATCGCCGAAGAGGAACACAGGTGAGCCTACGATCTATTGTCCTGCGTTTCACTAACTAAACGCACCACATTCGCATACGTCTTGCAGAACTCTTGCTCGGCCGCTTGACTACTATTATGCACTCATTTACTTATCATTGATTGTACCTATCTTGTAGAAATGCTGCCAAACGCTGAATTCCAGACTCGGCATCATTTCCAGAGACTCTAATCATGTGTGCTGCGTTACCAGAAAGCTACGTAGACCCACTCTGCAGGGCCAAATACGTCGAGCGTATCTAAATCGTAACTTAATCATCATTTGTTCGGAACTTGGACCCGATACCTTGGGGTTGGAGAGTAATAACGATGACCACTTCCGTCGGTGTTCCTCCTGCACCTGTCTCTTGTCGTGGTCAATCTCAACGTGATTGAGGGATTCATCTCTTCTAGCCACGCGGGCCAACTCTGTGTCTGTTGAGCACCAGGGAATCGAGCGCGTTCAATTGCTGCCACAGCTTGCCTATTCAACTCCTGCAAAGAATGAACCACTGATTCGCGTTTATTTTATGATGATAGCACAATGTTAGAATCAGCCTAACACCTGTTATGGTTATTTCTAGCATTTTATAGCGTGTTTTTAACAAAAGAATTAGTTACAGTTAGTAAATGTGTTAGGAATTGTGCTCAGCTCCCTCAACGTTAGTTAACATGTTAGCCCGGCGTGGCGAATTTCTAACCCAGCCCTAGATGATACAATGCAGCCGGCGCCCTGAAGAGCTACATCCGTATCGCGAAGAGAGCTAAAAAGAGACTGTTAGTATTAATGCTGATCCTTGGAAATACGTAGTGCAGAATCACACCGGCTTTTGTCGCCTTCACCCCCATCGCTCTCAGACTGGTAACACCAGCGAGAGCGACTTCTCCCCTTGGAATGAAAAGTAGACTGTCACAGTCTACTTTTCATTCACTGTCACCCCAATATAGAAGGTGACGGGCCATTTCGTATTAGACGTTCGAGAAGTTATTTAGAAAGAGGAAGCATGCTCAGAGATCGTCCCTTTCTTTCATATTTTCAACTCTCTCTTCTCATCTGGAAAAGCGAGCGTACCATGCATGCTACCGCAGCAAGTCGACGAACGCCGGACTGACGCTTGTATGTCGAAGAGTTACCAGTGGGGATTCCGGGGCTCGACCTAGAGCTCAGTATACATACTCTCGTTGGACGCAGAGCATAGATTCCTTGGATCATGCCAGCTCTCAGGGGCTCGGCTTGACCTTTTCAGTCGGCGCTTGAACGTTTGGACACCTAGCGATAATCACTCATCGATAACTAGCAGATTCATCCTCAAGTAACCGCACTAGTCAAAGACCAAATTATGAGCCGAAGCCTCACAGAAAATCTCCGTTCCTTGGATTTACCTGAGGACGTTGGCCGAATAATCTTCGAGCTCATCGCAGAGTTAGACAAAGAAACCGGCCGCTCTTGCGCTTTGGTTTCAAAAMGGGTCAATGCCTGGTGAGTGCTACACTCCTGTACTTAGCGCGTTTACGCATTGCATCTATCAAGGGTTGAACCCATTCTCTACCGCACTCTTCTCATCGACCATAAAGCACTACTGGAGAACCTCTGTGGGATCTTTGAAGACATCAACCATGGCAAGTCTGCGAAGTCTTCAGATTTCTTTGCCTCCCATGTCAAGGCCCTCATTATTACCAGTGACTATCTACAAGATGCCACGAATATCCTATCAATTCTCAAGGCATGCCACAACGTTGAACTACTGACGTTGTGGACTAATCCACGTGAGGGCGACTCGGTGCGGCCACACGGCAGGGACCTTAGGGACCTTCGTGACTTTATGGCTTCTTCGGGGCTCTCTCCACGCTGGATCTCCGTCACCAGCAGGATATTCTCGATTTATGATCATGAAGTGGATTTCTCCTACCCCATCTTCCAGAATGCCACACATTTGGAGTTAGTATGGGAGGAGGGCGACAGTGGGCCGGATCAAGTATGCTGGGACACACTCCGACACCTTCCTTGCCTGACGCACTTCTCGGTTTACTGGTCATTCTATTCTATAGAGGAGTGTAGCCGGTGGGCCCGAGAGGCGGTGGGTCTCTGCCCTCTCTCTCTTCGGGTCTTTGTTCTCTGGGTTCCCTCCGCATGCTACGACTTCAACGAGACGAGCGAAGAATACGGTGCTCTCATGGCTATTCAAGATGGCACCGTTGACAGCCGAGCGGTCCTGGCGTATGTGGGAGAATCTTCCCTAACGCTGTACGATTTGCACCCAATTCTTCGCTCCTACCGGGACGTACTCGGAGACTGGGCGGGTGTCCCGGTTGGAAAAGACTTCTGGACTCTTGCTGAAGAGCTCATCGAGGAGCGGCATCGTCGAAGGGAAACGCAGGTGAGCTCAGGATTTTTGTCTTCCGCTTCACTAATTAAACGCACCGCAACCGCGTATATTCTCCAGAATAGTAGCTCTGCGGCTTGACAACATAAAGCCTTCTTCAGTGCCTACAACAGCCCGGGAACAGTGACGTATCACTCTGAGTTGAACACAGAATACGTTGAAGCATTTTATGAACGACGTCACGGACCCTGAGAGAAGTTGCACACAAGTCGAGTTGGATCTCGCAATGGAATGGTACCTCGGAGCGCGCGACAGTATAGATGAATACGTCTGAAGGGAAAGGCTGCCGTAGACCGAGAGTGCGGTGGAGATCCTGCTTACTACGAGGAAGGGTAGAGGAGGTGGAAAGGAGATGAAACGACAGGGTCATAGGATTTGAATTAGCTCAAAAATCGCCTGGAGGAATTCGTATATACACGGAGTCAGCTCACACGCATACGTTGTATGCCAAAACCCGAAGTCCATTCAAACGTTACCAACTATAAAACATTGGACATGAAAGAGAAATGGAAAAGAAAAACAAGGGTACAAGACAAGACAACCTAAGTAAACTACTTGACATGAAACGGAATAGAACAAGAAACAATTTTGCGTGAGCCACTGATTGTGACTTGTCATGTTTTGTTCGATGGTACGTACGTAATCCTTATAAGTGAAAGGTATGAGTGAGAGAGGGAGTGCGATCTTTACACCGAAATCGATGCGAGAGAGTGAACAATGAATAGAAGGTGATGAGGAGGGAGGTAGAATACGATATAGGGAGAGAGAGGAAAAGAAAGGGTTGGTAAAGATTTATAGGATGTGGGATGGTCGCAAAGAAAAGGGTGCGCTCATATACAACGGATAAATGAAAAAAAATAACAACACCCCATAAAACCCTCCCTTCCTCTGGGCACTCTCCCACAATACAAGGCATAGTACTCATATTAGCCAGCGTCGGCACCACCGGCAACACAAACCCTCGACCCTCAGCCGTATGCGTTGGACTAGCATGCAACCTACTCGAGACCCATCTACTCGATTGTTTGAAGTTCCGTGCTCTGCAGCCGGCTAGACCATTTCCCGCCTTTCAATTTCTCTTTGACGATCATAGAGAGCTGTCTCCAGAAATCGTCCCCCTTCTACCCTCGGCGTAGTAACAAACAGTCATCGGTCTTGCTCCGCATGATCGGTTTACGTGGTATAGGGGCCGGTAATCATCCCATTCAACGGCACGCCACTCTTCCTTTTCTTTCCCGTCAGGATCAGGATTGGGGGACGGAGTGGATTGAGGTCCTATGGCAAGCACGGGGAAGATGGGTGTCATGGCAGGAGCCTGGAGCTGAGGGTACTGGCGTCATACCCCTCAGAAGGGCGTCCAAAGGAAGCATGGGTCCGCTGGCGGTATCGATGGGTAGGATGGGTAGGCTGTTCATCAAGTTCATGATGGTGGGGAGCGCGTTGCTGCGGTCCTGGGGTCCTGGGGAACGTGAGCCGACCCGTGGTTGGTCCCGCATATGCGGTAGGCAGGTATGCTGCTTTGGTGATGGTGGTTGAGAGAAAGGCTCGAAAGGGTTCTCAACCGGAGGCGGCGACTTCCCAGACCCACTATCCAACGGCGCAAAAGCAGGAGCAGCATACAACGGTTTAGGAACGGCAATAGGCGGTGGGAAGCGTTGAGCAGGCGGTGGAGCGATCGCGTTCGGATTTGAGTTCGAATTGGGATTGGGAGCTGGAGACGTTGACGATGAGGGCGATCGTCATCGTCATCTTCAGGAAATATAGCGAAGAGACCCCTCCCAATTTCGCCAACACCGCTGAGGCGGCGCTAGCGTGGCGCTGGCCGTCCGAGTCGCAGGACTCGCCGGGGACAAGATGGTCGTCGTATCTACAATGACAATGAGTAAAGATTAGTGCAAAGGCATCATTGGACAGAGGCAGTAACTCACATCTTACGCGCTAGCATTTTTGTTTGGGCTGTCACATGTCAGGTTCAGCAGGAGCGACGGGGCGTCTAATCCCATGCTCTCTCTTGATCTCCTTTCAGTCGGAGCCTGAACACTTGGCACCCCTAAATGATCGTTACGATAAGTGATAGATTCAGATCTCCTCGCCTCGAACAATCACATCGAAGCCAGAGACCACACAATGAGTTCAAGTCTCCCCCAAAGTCCCACCCAAAGTCTCCGCTTCTCGGATTTACCTGAAGATGTTTGCCGACTGGTCTTCGAAGTCATCGCAGAGCTGGATCAAGAGACCGGCCGCTCTTGCGCTTTGGTATCTAGAAAGGTCAATACCTGGTGAGTGTTGTCCTCCCATACTCCGCTCCTCTACCAATTGCAACTATCAAGGGTCAACTCCGTTCTCTACCGTACTTTTATTATCCGGAATAAAAAGAGAATGAGGAACCTCTGCGGGATCATTGAAGATATCAACCATGGCAACTCCACGATGTCCCCAGATTTCTTCGCCTCCCATGTCAAGGCAGTTGTGATTACCAACGATTGTCCACAATCTTCCGCGAATATCCTGTCAATCCTCAAGGCAAGCCACAATGTTGAACTACTGGCGTTGTGGGATAATCCACTTGTTCGCGGCTTGGAGGATCCCCACGGCGGAGACCTTAACCTTCGCAACTTGATAACCTCTCCTGAACTCTCCCCACGCTGGATCTCCATTGTCAGCGACGTATTTCCGATTAATGAAGTACATTTTTCCTACCCCATTTTCCGGAATGCCACACATGTGGAATTGATATGGGAGCAGCGCAACGGTGGGCGGGATAAAGTAGGCTGGGACACGCTCCGAAATCTCCCTTTCCTTACGCACTTATCGGTCTACTGCTCATTCTATATGAAAGAGTGTGACCGATGGGTCCGAGAAACCGCGGACTTCTCCCCTCGCTCTCTTCGGGTGCTTATCATCTGGGTTTACCCCACATCCTACTTCATTGATGGGAACAAAGAGTTTGAAGGACTAAAGGCTATTCAAGATGGGAACGTCGACAGCCGAGCGGTTGTGGCGTATATGGGAAATTCCTTGCCGACGCCGCGCGACTTGCATCCAATTCTTCGTTCCTACGAGAACGCAGTCAGAGACTGTGCGGGTGTCCCCGTTGGACAAGACTTCTGGACTCTTGCCGAAGAGTTTATCAAGGAACGGTGTCGTAAAAGAGAAACGCAGGTGAGCATCAGGTCCGTTGTCTTGCACTTCGCTGATTAAATGCGCTACGGCGCGTCTTTCCACCAGAATCGCAGCACTGCTGCTTGACGGGTTCATCATAGATAGTCCCTCAGAGATAGTCCCTGAGCTTCAGGTTCGGGGTAACTGACAGAGTAACTACGCAAGCTTACTGCGTTACTACTTGTCAGTCAAACTACGTAGACCTACAACCCTGGGCCAATTCAGAATGCAGCAATCGTGTCTAGGATCTTGAGTTCTAGAACTAATAGTTACCCTTGGAAGCTTGTGGTATGGAATTTAAGTAGTGCTGTCTTCGCTTGAGATATATCGAGCGAAAATGTGAATTGTCAAACCAAACCTACTTGGTTACGTGCCGTTTCGTATTCTACATTAAAGAAATGGGTTAGGAGGAGGAAGCACGGACTCTTGAGCAACGAGAATGTTTGCAGTTGGCACCAAGTCTACCACAAAGGCCGGAAGACGCTTGTATGTCGAAGAGCTATCAACACCATTTATTTTGATACTTAGCATTCTATTTTGGTTGGACTCAGAGCATCGATCTCTTTGCTGCCATTCTGCCCAATCTTTTCAATCGGCGCCTAAACCCTCGGCGCCCGATGTGTCATCGATAAGGCAGAGCTCTATCTTCACCTCGAACGACCACATCAACGCCAAAGACCACATAATGAACCCGAGTCTCGTAGAAAATCTCTGCTTCTCGGATTTACCTGAAGACGTTTGCCGGCTGGTCTTCGAAGTCATTGCAGAGCTAGATCAAGAAACTGGCCGCTCTTGCGCTTTGGTATCCAGAAAGGTCAATGCCTGGTGAGTGCTATGCTCCCATACTCAGCTCATCTACCCACTGTAGCTATCAAGGATTGACCCCATTCTGTACCGCACTCTTATTATCCAAGATGAAAAGAAATTGGAACACCTCTGTGAGATCATCGAGAATATCAAGCATGGCGATTCCACGAGGTCCCCAGATTTCTTTGCCTCCCATGTCAAGGCAATTGTGATTACCAACGACCGTCCGCAATCTGCCGCCAATATCCTGTCGATCCTCAAGGCATGTCACAAGGTTGAACTACTGGCATTGTGGGATAGTCCAAGGGGACGCGAGTTGGAGGAGCCGTATAGCAGGGATCTTACGGACCTTCGCAACTTTCTAACTGGTCCTGAACTCTCCCCGCGCTGGATCTCCATTGCCAGTGACATATTTCCAATTGACGAAGTGTATTTCTCCTACCCCATTTTCCAAAACGCCACACATGTGGAATTAGTTTGGGAGATGAGCGCCGCCAATGGGCCGAATGAAGTAGCCTGGGACACACTCCGACACCTCCCTCGTCTGACGCACTTATCGGTCTACTGCTCATTCGATATGGAGGCGTGTGACCAATGGGTCCGAGAAACTCTGGATTTTTGTCCTTACTCCCTTCGGGTATTTATTCTTTGGGTTTACCCCAAAGCCTACTTCAGGAAAGCGAGCGAAGAATTCGAGGCTGTCAAGGCTATTCAAGATGGGGACATTGACAGACGAGCCGTGGTGGCGCAAGTGGGATCTTCTTTGCCAACAGGTTGTAACTTGCATCCAATTCTTCGATCCTACGAGGACGTAGTCAGAGACTGCGCGGGTGTCCCGATCGGAAAAGACTTTTGGAGGCTCGCTGAAGAGTTGATCGACGAACGATATGGTCGAAAACAGGCGCAGGTGAGCCCAGGGTTCGTTAAGNAAAAAATTTGTCTTGCGCTTCGCTCATTGAACGCACCGCAACCACGATTGTATATATCCTCCAGACTATTAATTGACTGCTTGCCGTCGAGCGCCCAGTCAGACAGTGAATCTCAAGCGCAGAGTAATTTACAAAGGATCTACCCAAGTGTGTTGCGTTACTAGTAGGAAGATATGTAACCAGCTCTCGAGGACCGAATACATCAAGCATGTATGGGTGCTTAACACACATCTACTAGCTACAAATCTACTCTTTTCGCGCAATCTGAGCTTGGCGCCTACCGAAAATTTGGACGTCTAAACTGTAGCATGAGAGAGATTTGGATTGTCACACCGAGTTTGGTAGGTGACGTGCCATTTTCGCATTAGAAGGTCGTTGGATGATTTCGAAGGAATGAATCATGCGATTACTCCTCTTTCTGTTTATCTTTCTCTCTACTCTGATGATCTTGAGCAATGAGTACAGTATGTTTGCTAGCAACAACTGTTTGAACGCTGGAACGACGACGACGTATGCAAGTGGGAATGCCGCTCGCACCTTGAAAATACAATCAACGCGAGGTGTGAAATTTTTTCTACTCANGGAGATAGCGAATGCCTTGGTTGGACACAGAGCATACATTCCCTTGCTGCCAAGGACCAAGAGGGAACTTGGGTTGTTCCTTAATCTTTTCAGTCGGCGCCTGAACATTTGGTGCTCGTAGATCGCCCATCGATAAGCGGCGGATCTCCACCTCGAACGACCACATCGAAGCGAAAGACCGTAATGAGCTCAAGTCTTATACAAACTCTTCGCTTCTCGGATTTACCCGAGGATGTTTGCCGACTGGTTTTCGAGCTCGCCGCAGAGCTAGATCAAGAAGCTAGCCAGTCTTGCGCTCTGGTATCCAGAAAGGTCAATGCCTGGTGAGTGCTATGCTCCCGCACTTAGCTCATCTAACGATCGTAACCAAGGACTGAGCCTGTTCTCTACCGCACTCTTATCATTAATAGTGGAAAAAAACTGGAGAACCTCTGTGGGATCATTGAAGATATCAATCATGGCGACTCTACGAAATTGCCGGATTTTTTCGCCTCCCATGTCAAGGCGATTGTTATCACCAGTAGTCGTGAACAATCTGCCGCGAATATCCTGTCAATCCTCAAGGAATGCCACAATGTGGAACGGCTGGGGTTTTGGGATGATCCAAGTGGACGCGATTCGGAGGAGCAGAATTTTAAAAACCTTCGCGAGTTTCTAATTGGTTCTGAACTCTCCCCACGCTGGATCTCCATTGCTAGCGACATATTTCCGATCGACAAAGCCGATTTCTCCTACCCTATTTTTCTCAATGCCACACACGTGGAATTACTTTGGGCGCCGAGCCACGATGTCTATGCGCCGAATAAAGTAGGCTGGGACACACTCCAACACCTCCCTTGCCTGACGCACTTATCGGTCTACTGCGAGACAGATATAGAGGGATGTGGCCGATGGGTCCGAGAAACCATAGGCCTCTGCCCTCGCTCTCTTCAAGTGTTTATCATCTGGATTTCCGTGACCTATTTCAAGAATACGAGCAGAGAATTTGAAGGACTCAAGGCTATTCACGATGGGAATGTTGACAGCCGAGCGGTTGTGGCGTATTTGGGATCTTCCTTGCCGATGTGCAACTTGCATCCAATTCTTCGCTCCTACGAGGACGTAGTCAGAGACTGGGCAGGCATCCCGATTGGAAAAGACTTTTGGACGCTTGCTGAAGAGTTCGTCGATGAACGGCACCGTCGAAAAGAAGCGCAGGTGAGCCCAGAGCTTGTTGTGTTGGACTTCACTCATTGAACACACCACAATCACGATTGTATACATCCTCCAGACTAGTAACTCGGCTGCTTGACGTCAAGCAACCGTCAAACGCTGAATTTCATGATTGGAGCAATTCACAAATGATTTACCCCAGCATACTGTGTTCCTACTAGGGAGTTATGTAGCCAGGTCTCTAGGACCGAATACATCAAGTGGGTCTAGGTGTTTAACACACATCTACTAGCTACAAACTCACTCTATCGCGAAATCTGAGCTTTACGTCTACCGAAACTAAACGGCGGCACGACGGAGATTTAGTTTGTCACACCGAATTGGCAGGTGAGTCGTGGCGTGCCATTTCGCAATGGACGGTCGTTGAATGATTTCGAAGGAAGGAGGCATGCGATTACGTCTCATTCTTGTTATCTTCCTCTCTACTCTGATGATCTTGAGCAGTGAGTACGGTATGATTGCTGGCAGTAGCTGTACGAGCGCTGGGGTGACGACGATGTCTGCAAGTGGGAACGTGCCGCTGGCGCCGCGAAGTCTGGAATTAGGTTCTAGATTCAGTTGAACACAGAGCATACAGCCTTGCTGCCAGGACCAAGAGGGAACTTGGCCTGTTCCCCTTGATCTTTTCGGTCGGCGCCTGAACATTTGGTGCTCGTAGATCGCCCATCGATAAGCGGCAGATCTCCATCTTTACATCGAACGACCACATCGAAGCCAAGGACCACAAAATGAGCCCAAGTCTCATCCAAAGTCTCCGCTTCTTGGATTTACCTCAGGATGTTTGCCGACTGATCTTCGAACTCGTCGCAGAGCTGGATCAAAAAACTNGGCCGCTCTTGCGCTCTAGTATCAAGAAAGGTCAATGTCTGGTGAGTGTCACGATCCCATTAGACCCAGGTCAAATGCCCATCGCAACGATCAAGGACTGAACCTGGGCTCTACCGTGCTCTTACCATCGAAAACACAAATCAACTGGAGAACCTCTGTAGGATCGTTGAAGACATTAATCATGGCAACTCTACAAAGCCCCTCGATTTTTTTGCCACCCGTGTCAAGGCGATGGTTATCACCAATTATTATGAACAATCTTCCACGAATATTCTTTCAATCCTTAAGGCATGTCACAATGTTGAAACACTGGCATTGTGGCGCGTTCCCAGGGACCTTGAGGATCTTCGAGACTTCATAACTCGCCCGGAACTCTCCCCACGCCGGATCTCGACCATCAGCAAGTTGTTTCCGATTGGTAAAGTGTATTTCTCCTACCCCATTTTTCGGAATGCCACACATGTCGAGTTGGTGTGGGGGGAGGGTGCCGGTGAGCCGGATGAAGTATGCTGGGCCACACTGCGAGACCTTCCTTTCCTGACACACTTGTCGGTTTACTGCCCAGCCTGTATGGAAGGTTGTGGTCGTTGGGTCCGAGAGACCGTAGACTTCTGGCCTCTCTCCCTCCAGGTGTTTATTCTCTGGCCTCACCCCGAATTATTCTTCAACCAAGCAAGCCCAGATTTTGAAGATGTCAAAGCAATCCATGATGGGAAGATTGACAGCCGAGCGGTTGTGGCGTTCTTGGGAATCTCGCCAGAATATTACCACTTCCATCCAATTATTTGCACCGAAGACGACGTCGTCAGAGGCTGGGCGGGTGTCTTGGGCGGGAAAGACACTTGGACTCTTGCTGAAGAGTTAATCGAAGAACGGCATCGTCGAAGAGAAACGCAGGTGAGCCTAGAATCCCTTGTTTCCCGCGTTCCTAATCAAAACGCACCACAACCGTGATACCCTCCAGAATAGTAGCTCGGCGACTTGACAAAATATAGTTTTCTTCACTGTCCATAAGAAAGCAAAGAAAGCGTTGAATTTTATGAATCAGCTGCACACAAATCGAATTCGACCTTGCGTTGGAATGGCACCTCTAAGCATGCGACAAGAACCTCCGAAGGAGGGAGTACAGCCACTACCCATTCGAGCGACCCTGGATTGAGCTGGGGGTCAGCGAGTGGTGAGGAAGAATAATTAGTATTCCGAGAGGAAGGTCGAAGAAGACAGGAAGGACGCCACGTTGAAAAAGCTGCTGTAGCCCGGGATCGCAATAGAGATCCTAGCTTCTGCGAGGAAGGGCAGCGAAGGCCGGAAGGACAAGTCCAGTAAGCGCAACGACCACCTGCATGCGCAGGATTAAAATTCGTATACACATATGTAGAGTCAACTCGGTCCCCCCACACACACTGTCTGCCAGAACCCGGAATCCATTCGAACGTTGTTACTTGTAAAATGAAAGAGACGAAAAGAAATGAAAAAATGGAGAAATAAAGGGATATAAGACAAGATAACCTCAGTAAGCTACATGACATGGAACGGAAGAGAACAGGAAAACAAGAAAAGCTTTGTGTATGCTACTATCTGTGACGTGTACAGATTGAACCATCGTGTACGTACCATCGAAAAAAGACAAGACTTGAGNAAAAAAAATAGCGGACAGGACGTCGTACACAATGTATACAGCGAGGTGTAACATCTCCAAGGGGTGGAAAACCGGGGAGGGGTTATAAACCGAGAACCGAGAATGGGTGATCAAAGGTATGAGCCCGGAGGGGGAATGCGACCCTTCTACCAAATCCGAATCCAATCCAAGAGCGCGTGACAAAGTAAAAAGCTTGAGTAGAGGGACACGAGAAAAGAGGTAGGGTATAGGAAAGGAGATTTTCATCATACAGATCGATAGGATGTGGAGGGAGACGGG
>JANBPK010001560.1:0-32154 GCA_027579435.1 Candolleomyces eurysporus
TCGCTATTTATGTCTTTTCGTGTGTCCCAGTAATCTGGTTCTCGCTGCATACCTTATGCATAACGCTTATCATTGTTCCTTTCTCGGGCTGTACCACAATTTAACCTCGTTCTGCCCGGTGGTTGAATTGCTACGGTCCATTAATCGCGGCTCCATCTTTTTCTTTACATAACCGTTCACGACATGTGCCATTTGCGTCCACCCGTCTTTCATTTGACTTAAAACCTGATTGGCATTTGTATGTGTGCGTCTCGAACCTGACTTTGCGCTTGACAGGTGGACAGGAGAAATCGATGGGAATGGAAAGTCTGGGCTGTTCCCTGCGTCTTACGCCAAACTTGTGTGAACGTTCGACCCGACCACAAGTAGCATTGAGGTTTTGGAAATAGGTGCGTGACAAATATCCCTGCTACGTTGCTTACAACTTTGATACTTTTTGTAGAAGCTCGTGACTTGTCTTTGAGATACAAGTGTATAAATAATCGGGCGTCTAATAGTATACCACTCTTTGTCAATCGTGCGACTGCCTCGTCTAGAGGCCTCCAGCTTTGTGGTTTTTCAGGGACTCCCGACATCGCTTGGCTCTAAGCCCTTTGAGCATCATTAATTACAGCATCTCAGACAGAAAATTCGGATGTACGCACCTAGCAATTAACCACTGAGTCTTCGACCACGGGCGTATTCCATTGAAGTGGACATACTACCGCAGTAAAACAAGTGGGCGTTCTCCAAACGCGCGCATTGCACGGCTCCTGGTAGGCTGACTGCGTCACCTTTCTCAGAGGCCGGCCACCTGCTGGGATGCTCCACAAAATCAGTGAACGCTTTTTTTATCTCCCCAATTATTGAGCTGCTCAAACTGACAGAGAGAGAGATAAGGTTGGGAAGGATTGGGTTATCGTCGTTCGACGTTTGGACCAACATCCTTTGAAGCAATAATAGAGAGTGCCAGAAGGGCCTCGATGGCAAATGCATTTCCAGGCTTTCCAGAGTGGTGAGGAGCTGTAAAAGTTGTACACAAACCGAGAGTAGCTTGGGCGTGTATTCTAGTCGGATATGCTTGATCTTGCAGTCTGACTGAGCGATGAGCCGTCCAACAGCGGTGGAGAGGGAGAGAGAGATATCAAGATCTAAATCGTTGATCGAGCTGATGAAGCTCAACGAGGTGAGGGAAGGGAGGCTTAGATTCTGGAGACAATCCCTTGTCGCTCGATTGTCATGTACTGCGAGGGTCGTCAAGGTGCGATTGAATACGGGGAAGGAAGAGACTGTTTTGGAAAAGTTGAAATCAAACAATTCCGAGTGACGGTAGCGGTCCAAAACTTTGAGGGACTTGAGGTTGGTGGCTTGTGCAAGGGTATGGTAGTAAAATGTTGGTAGGATTTCGTCTTTCCAATTGATAAGTGCGTCAATCTCCAAGCGACGCAGTTTCTTTGGGTTGACAAATCCCTCGACTAATTGGTAGGCATTGGGAATCTGACGAAGAGAGATCTTCAGTTCGCGAAGATTCGGCGCAATCGTTGCGAACGGAAGACGAATGAATTCTTGCAAACGGACGTCTCGTGCTTCTATCTCCAATTGCTGCAGCGCCTCCCAGGGGGATGACCCATCTTCCCTCAAAGCCTCTCCAACAGCAGAAAAAAGGGAGTTGAGCCAGAGCCCGGTGTCAGCATGACCAATTTCCGGGTCAGCGACAAGTTTGAGGTGAAGGCTATGCCACCTTGTGGTCCGGATCAGGAAGGAGGTAAGAGCGGGAAGCTCTTCGGGAATTGGATGAGTAGGAGTCATGGTGAGCTTGAGCGTTAAAGGGAGAGTCCCTGCTCGCTTAAACCATCGTTGAAGGTGTGGCACGAGTCCTTCGGACCTCGCCCCAGAGGTTGGGCTATAGGTGGAACAGCGATAATTCGTCCAGAATCGTGGATGCGAGTAAACAGTGTCTCGCCATTTGCGGCAGACGATCGCGAGGTCTAGAAGAATATGTGATTCGAGCTCGTCGTTTTGCGCGACAAATTGGAGTATAATTGCTAGAGTTTCGGGAGGGATAAGAGAAATGAGAGTGGGTAAGTGCTCGAGAGCTTGAGGAGAACCCTGAGAGCCCACGTTCATGGTGGTGGATGATCAAAGAGAGTTGATGTGATATGGGGAGTGTCATGGGGTGCCAATCACCAAGTGTTATCCACGCTCTCAGAGAAAGGTCACTAAGAACGAAAAGGAGGAAGAAAAACACCTCTATCAGAACATAAACTCAAGAAGCTTTGGTACCAAGCGCTGAGCTGCAGAGACATTTCTTCTGAAGATTTATCGACTGGAATTTCCTCCGTCGTCCAAGTTGTAGCAGGGACTACAGCTCGAAACAGTGATACGTTCCCGCTTACAATTTCACTATATACATAATCCGACATATTAATGGTAAACCTCTCTCTGTCAATCGTACCACCACCTCATCCATAAGGCTCCACTTTTCTCTTTCAGAGACGCCCGTTGTCGGCTCCAGACCCTTCAACAGCAGCATTCCAGACATGAGATTCGGTTTTACTTCGGTTGCCCACATCTAAGAACCGACCACTCTTCGACCACGAGCGTATAAGCATTCCAATGAAGTGGATACAGCACCACAGCCAAACAGGTGGGCGTTCTCCAAACGCGCACAGACTGGGGCATCTTCCGACGCTACAGGCCACCTCCTGGGATGCTCCACGAATTCAGCGAACGCTTCTTTTATTTCCCGAGATACTGGGCCGCTCAACTCGACACAGAGAGAGATAAGGCTGGGAAGAAGTGGGCTAATGGGTTTCAAAGTTTTGACCAGCATCATTCTTAACAACGTTGAAAGGTACCAGGAGGGGTTCGATGGTAAATGCAGCTCTAGGCTTTCCACGGTGGTGAGGAGCCGTAGAAATGCAAATAAGTGCGATTGTAGCTTGAGCGTGTTTTCCAGTCGGACGTGCTTGATCTTGCAGTCTGACTGAGCGATGAGTCGTCGAACAATGGTAGCGAGGTAGGGAGAGAACTCACGACCCAGCCCGCTGGTCGGGCTGATGAGGGTCAATGAGGTGAGGGAGGGGAGGCTTAGATTCTGTAGACAATCTCTCGTCGCTCGATCGTCATGTACCGCGAGCTTGGTCAAGGTGAGATTGGATACGGGGAAGGAGGACACTGTTCCGGAAAAGTTGAAACTAGACGATAACGAGTCACAGCCGTAGTCCAGAACTTTGGCAGACTCGAGGTTGGCGGCTTGTGCGAGGGTATGGTACCAAAACGTTGGTAGGACGTCGTCTTTCCAGGTGATCCGTGCGTTGATCTCCAAACGACGCAGTTTCTTTGGGTTGATGAATCCCTCGACCATTTGGTAGGAATTGAGAATTCTATGAAACGAGATCTTCAGTTCGCACAGATTCGGCGCGATCTTTGCGAACGGAAGATGAATAAATTCTTGCAAACAGACGTCTCGTGCTTCTATATCCAATTTCTGCAGCGTCTCCCAACAGGATGAACCCTCCGTTCTCAAAACCCCTCCAACGGCAGAAAGAAGGGAGTTGAGCCAGGCCCAGGTATCAGCAGGACCACTTCCCGGGATAGCGACAAGTTTGAGGTGAAGGCTACGCCACGTTGTGGTCTCGATCAGGAAGGAGGTAAGAGCAGGAAGCTCTTCGGGAGTTGGGTGAGTAGGTGTCATGGTGAGCTTGAACGTTAGAGGGAGGACTCCCGCTCGCTCGAACCGACGCTTCAGGTGTGGAACGAGGTTCGTGGATCTCTGAATGTTGTTTGGGTTACTTGTAGAGCAGCGATACTCCGTCCAGAACTGTGGATGCGAGTAGATTGCGTCTCGCCATTCGCGGCAGACGACCGCAAGATCTAGTGGAATATGGGAGTTGTACTCGTTGCTTTGGACGAAGATTTGGAATATAATGGCCAGAGTTTCAGGGGGAAGTATAGAGATGGAAGGTGATGAGGGTCGCCCTAGTGAATGAGAGAAACCCTGAGGGCCAACATCGTGGCTCATGGCGGTAATGGTCAAGGATCGAAATATTGATGCGGCAGGCTTTGGGGAACCTTATAGCGCCACCTCAAGGGATAGTCTGAGGACACTCCTGAAACCTGGACACCCACTAAGTCCGGGTTTCAAGTTGTATATCGCTTTTCGGGTGAGGCTACCCTTTTGTTCCCGCTGAATGGACGCTTGAAACCTGCGAATGATTTATTATGACTGTTTCAGAGAGAGCTATTATAAGGGCCTCACGAAAGTCAAGAGCGCTGTGGATATGAAAAGCTTATAGAGACACAGGCCTACGAGGTATAAAATCCTCAATCCTGAGCCACGTTTTCTCGCCAACGGTCTAAGCGGCGCTTCTGGCTATAAATAGTGACACGTTCACAGCACGTGGCGTTAACCCGCAGGCCGAGTTAGGCCTAGCTTTTGGCGACCATCCTTTCTGGTTTGCTCAGACCCCCATGCTCTGCTGAACTATTTAGCCATCTATCGCTCTAACGACCATGCTATCGTACCTCACATCCTGGGCAACGACTCTTTCTCTTGTATTCGGTGGCTGCTGTGCCAATGCACTAACCCTAGAACAGCTAACGCTCACATACCCAAACTTTGGGTCTCTAATCACTTTTCTGCAATTCTTACTGATTGCTCTGCATGGATTACCTGGCCATATTATGTGGACGAGGTTCGGACCTTGGCTAAGGCCAAGAAAGATTTCTCTCTTGCCATACCTTGGCCAGGTCGTGCTGTTCTACTTCATCTCGCTGCTGAACAACGCAGCGTTCGGGTATCGGATTCCGATGCCAGTGCACATTATATTTCGGAGTGGAGGATTGGTAGTGAGCATGCTATTTGGGTGGTTGATTTCAAGGAAGAGGTGCGTACGACATGTTCTAGCCTTTGAGTGTAGCTGATGAAATTTCCAGGTATAATATTACCCAGGTCTTGTCGGTGATGCTTGTTACGGTCGGAGTGGCCTTGACCACCCTCTCTGCATCTCAGCCGAGCAGCTCGAAGTCTTCTGTCTCGTCTGATCTCCGTACATACATCACGGGTATTGGGATACTGTCCCTCGCGCTCGTCCTGTCTGGCTTCCTGGGCCTATTACAGGAATGGACGTACAAGACATACGGAGGGCCGTCCACCACATCCGGAACTGACAATAGACCAGCATGGCGAGAGTCCATGTTCTATCTGCACTTCCTCGGCCTACCTCTCTTTGTACCTCTCCTCCCTGAAATAAAGGAACAAATCGCAGCTATCAATCACGGCGCTGCACGAGCAGAAACCTCCATCACACTCCCCACACTTTCCCCCACCTTGGTCTCCTTCTTCCCTTCAATAGGCGGTAGCATGCCGCCCATTCCACCTCCCTTTCAACTTCCATCCCTCGACTTTATCATCCCACCGACATTCAGGAACAACACTTTCGCGTATCTCAGCTCAGCACCCACCGCAGAAGCGACGACGAAAGACGTCGTCACACTCACGCTATCGCTTCCCAAACCATACCTTCCCCTCCTCTCGAACACGCTCACGCAGCTCCTGTGCGTAGCCGGAGTACACAGGCTCACAACACGCGTTAGCAATCTCACTGTTACGCTCATCCTCGTTGTCCGCAAAGCCGTCAGTTTGGTGATCAGCCTCAAGGGACGTGCGTTGTGGGAGGAGCTGACGCGGTACTCGGGAGTTCAGACCTTCATGCAAGAGCACCAGCTGGCTGATGTAGACTGGACGAGCGCTGCGTGGTTCTTGAAGGTCGCGCTGGGTGTGGAGGAGGAGGATGGGAGTGCAGGGAAGAAGAGAGCGGTGCCCGAGGTGGATGAAGGGATGCTGTGGACGGGTGCTGCGCTTGTCCTCTTGGGGACTCTTGGGTATACGATTGGAACAGGCTTCCGGTCGTCGAAGGGCAAGGCCAAGAAAGAGTAGAAGGGTTGATCTACACGGTTTTGTAATCATCTGTTGTTAGAACTAGAGTCCCTTTCGACTGTGTATCGCACTGTGTCTTCCTAGGAGTACTTGGTTAATCTGCTGTTCGGACTCTCAGTAGTTTTGGGTTTCAGCATCCATTAGCATTATTCTAGGACGTGATTATCGTATCTAGTGTGTAAATATCATAATCATAAGTTATATATCTTCTTAGATTTTACCAATGAAGAGGTTGGCAATCATCTCTCTCGCAGTGATACGGGCAGTGTGGTAGAAAGTGGGGAAGTCGAGAGTGGATGTGATGGTGTCAGCCAAGCCGAAAGGCAGCATGGGTGGGATCCATCCTATTAAAAGTCGTCAGAGATGTTTTAAATATTTGACGAGACTCCCAACGTACCTCGAGCATACTCGAGAGCGAAGCAACCCTCGTGCATCTTGTATTGCTTGACATGTCCTCGGGGAAGGTGGTGCACGGAACCAGCAGGGTATCGTTCAAGCTCCAAAGCGCCAGGGTAAAAGGCCCATTGCTCTCCGACGAGGATGTTGAAGTAGTCGTCCGCGGTGTGCATACCGGTGTGACCTTCGGTACCCAGAGGAGTGCCGAAAATGATCAAGTATTCGGTGATGCTAGCATGGATGATGTACATGGCACCCATCGCACCACCAGCATTGTTGAACACCCATTCGTTCACGTCGGGGTTGATGCGAATTTGAGAAGGGGAATAGGTCTGTGTGAGGTTCGTGACGATGTGGTTGATCATTCCGGCGGTGTCGTTGGGGTTGGCAGTAATGGCCGCCTGAGCGAGTTCATGCAAGGCTTTGGGCTCAAAGACATACCACCGATCCTGGAGAATAATTAGTGATACTCAATGGCATGACACATAGCAAAACTCACCTTGATGGTATCGAGGTAGCGGTATACTGCGACGAGAACGCCGAGTACCGTCAGGCGCGTTATCCAGCGCATGATGCAGCTCGAGGACTGCTTGGAGTCGTTGGACGTGGACGACGACTTTTTGGAGGCCATGGCCAGGGATGATGGTGGAAGGAAGACAAGAGAGACCTGACAGATTTGCTGGCCTATGTATGTTGCATTTTTCCGAGTCCTCGTACGACTCTTCCTGACTTACGCGATCACGGGCGCCGGACAAGCGCGCTTGGTGATGGCGGCTGTCACGTGCTGGGCGCCTGGAGAGCGGCGGGAAGAGCGCTGATGGACGTCATCGTTTTCTTTTTCATACCACCATCACGACGCTAAATGGCTGTCAGGCATTCCGTCGAACCCAATAACGCGGCCAGGACAAAGAATCCGAGAAACAGGGAGTGCCCGCAATGTCGATCGAATTTTGTTTGTCTGTATATTTCAACCCCTTTCACCGATCGAAGGGTACAAAACCACGCCCGGTAGGCTGGGATCGTATCCTTTCTCCTCTCCAATCTAATCCCCTTCCAACACATTTCCTTTCATCTCAGAGCCTGCCGTCGTGCTCGATTCTCGACCTTGAACGAGGACAGAGAAAGGACCGCCGCTGAGGCAACCCTCCTCCTGCTTGCTTGACTGCTCGACTCACACAGAAACTATCTCACCACTCTCGATAGCGCTTTGAGGACGCCTCRGGGATATATACTTTGGGATCTACTCTCTGGACGTGCTCGCCCTTGATGGCTTCTTATCCCCATACCGCCGTTGCTGGGGAATCCACTGCCCTTTCAATGCCTCTCCCTCCCGCTCGCTCGCTTGCCCCTTTCGAACGAAGACATCCGGCCTCACTCCTTCCCATCTCTGCGCACGACCCACGTCTCGTTCATCTCGTGGGGAGGCGAGTGACAATGGAGATGATCGAGTACATTGCTCGCAGGGCATCCGCTGTTATCCGCATCGAAGGGGAGCTAGAGCCAGGAATCCCAGCTCCTCCACCTGCAGAAGGAGACGCCTCCTCCGGTGGTACGCTGAAACCAGAACTGGCATCCGAGACCGCCATCCCCACCCCGCCTAATACCCCTCAACGGCCAAAGGTCACCTTCAAAGACGCCCACCAGCAACGCCCAGAACCACCAAAGCCGGGCACGTCCAGCGCAGTATCATCAACTACAGGCGCACCGCTCATTACCTTGAACAATTTCATTCTACGTCTTGTCAAGTGCTCCAATGTCCAAGTCGGAACCCTCTTAACGACCCTGGTTTATCTCGAGCGATTGAGAACAAAGTTGCCTACCATGGCCAAAGGTATCTGTCCTGTCGTCTTCTGCTGTCGGCGTTTCACTCATTTTTGACTCCTCTTTGTGTTTCAGGAATGGCTTGTACTCGCCATCGAGTCTTTCTCGCGACCCTGATCGTCACCGCCAAATACCTCAACGATTCGTCGCCCAAGAATATTCACTGGGCCAGCTATGCCGTCCTCTTCGACGTCGCCGAGGTTAACCTGATGGAAAAACAACTTCTCTATCTTCTCGACTACGATCTTCGATTTGACGAGGACGAAATCCTCCGGACGTTCAAACCTTTCCTCGCCCAAGTTCCCGAGAACGCGGGTGCGACTAGAGCCGAGGCCGTCAACAGGGTGTCCAAGGCGGGAAGAGCGAGAATTGCTCAGGCTCAGGCTCAAGCGAAGCTTCAGGTTGTTGAGCGTGACTCTGAGAAGAAGTCCATCCTCACGCCTCCTCCCTCCGTCAGCGCGGAGAAGAAAACCCCCGACGAACGTGAAAAGTTGATCCCACCCCAACACTCTTCCGGATCCTCGTCTTCTTGTACCTCTTCGGCCTCTTCCGCTGCCGCGGTCTTGACAAATGCCGTGAGGGTCATTGCCAGGCGCTTGTCGTCTGCTCATTTGGCTTCTTCGACTTCGACTTCCTCCACCTCTTCGAATGCCATCCCGCCCCCGGTCCCGAATCCCCCGCAGATGTACAAGTACAGCGCACTCTCTACCGACTCCTCATCGACTGATGGTGGCCCATCTGGTTCATCCCATTCCAGTATGGGTTCATCTCATGAGACGACCGCTCTCGTTTCCGACAACACCGACTCCTCTTCAGGATCTTCTGACGAGTGGTTCAGTGATGAGGATAGAGAAGAGGTGGCGCCGAATATGAATGTGCGGGTGGCCACCTCGAGCTCGGGTACGGGTATAGCGACTCGATTTGCGCAAGACATCGCCCAGGAGTTGTACCCGATGCAGGAGGAGAAGGAGAAGGTTATGCTGCTTCAAGCCGCCACGAAGTCGTCTTCTGGGTTGAGCAGGAATACTACGATTAAACCTATGCCGGTTCGGAGCAGTCGCCCCAAGGCTGTCCAGAAGGCCCTGATGGGCCATCTCAATGACGCACAGAGGACTCCCCTGAAGCGCCACAACCTGGCCGCTGTCATGGTTCACGGGGAACAGATGTCCAAGGCCCAACCTTCCCCGATCTACGCTTCTGGGATGAATACCAGCTCGACGATGCCCCACCTTTCCGCCGGCTCTTCCATATCCCTTACTTCTTCGGCCGCATCTTCGACGACCAACCTTCTAAGCTCCTCCTCGACGGCGCAAGGGTTCTCCTCATCCGTTTCTTCTACCTCGAGGATCATCTATGGTCACGGTGGCTCGGGGAACGATAACACTCCGACGCGTAGACCTGTTGGCAGGGTACGATCCGGTACTGTAACTGGTGCGACGTCATCTATTGGGAAGTCAAACATGGACTTTTCCAATGGGAGCTCAACGCTGGCTCGATCGACTGGAGGTTTCNTTGAGTCGCATGTGGGGTGGACTGAAGACTCAGGCCGGGAATCATCAATCCTCAAACCAGACCTCACTCCTCCTCTAGGACTGTGAAGGCTTGACGATGCAGACACGATCTCGATCGATCGTCCGAGGACGGCTTCTACTGCAGAAACCGGGTACGAATGAATGCGCATTATCTTTTCTATTTCTCCCTTCCTTTTGATTACATCTTCCTTTGTGCCTTCTGGCTTTTCGTTTTCCTTCCCATCCCGCTCCTTCCATCTCCTCCCTTTTCCATGTTTCCCTGACAATCTATTACGGTTCAGAGAATTATCTGACCTATGCTCCCTATCTTCATCCATTTGTTCTCTCTATGACATTTTTCTTCGTTTCTCCTTCAAGATCTGTTTAACTGCACAACTACCCCATCCTTATTTCCCTTCTCTCACTAGCACATCGCCATTCTACTTCTACGCACATCAGACCTATGCATACAGANTTGTTCTATCATTATTCGTTTCCACTTTCAAGATGTACTCCACTCGTCGTCTGTATACCCATAGACTACTAGAGTATGTAGCACGACACTCCTGTGTATGTACACCCTGCCGTACCCTACGACCACATAACGACATTTGTCTTTGCTTATATCCGCAAAAGGAGCTCAGTCACCGCTTTGTTCCGAACAATGCGACCCTTTCCATCCTCTGTGTTCTTCAGAGGGTATGGACCGACTACGCCGGTGTAGTCGGTCTGCCTCATCCAATCTGCGAGAGAGAGGGTGTTTGGGTTGATACTTTGAATCCAATCGAAATCGCGGTTGATGATGTCGTCCCTCCATAGGCACCAAAGCACGCTGAAGCTCTCTCTAATCGTAGTCGAACCATCTCTGAGTCTCTTTTCGTTCGCCGTGGGCCTGTCGTGGCCGCTCAAGCAGGCGAACCATTCGTCCATGCTTAGCCTCCGGAATATAGCTTTTTCCCCTGTTACCTCTTGGAAGGTCTGGACGAGGTAGTCCCAGCTGACCCAATCGCTAGCAATCTGGAGCTCACGGTCTGAGGTTGTTTCGCGGTTGTTGAGGGTGTAGCGGACCCACCAGCCCAAGTCGGATAAAGCTATCATGGAGATGTGCCCATTTTAGATCGGGGAGGCGAAGATGTGGGTGCCGTCTGGGCGGATGTTGAGGGGGCCGCAGAGGGGCTTTGATTGGTCGTCACAGATGCGAGTAGTAGCAGTAAGTAAAATGAGATGAACGTGGAGTGGAATGAGCATGGTGGACTCGGGCTCACGGAGTTTAGCATTTCCATGTACGTAGACGCATGAGGTGAGGGATGTCCAGGTTAGTTTGTTTTTAGCTAGTTGATGATGCCTTTGGCGTCGTGGTGTTCGGTTTTGTATCGTGGGTCGTAGTTTGCTAGCTGCGGTAAATGGAATATACGGATCGTCAGCCGGGAATGAGCATTTGAATTATTAAAAAGAATAGGAAGGAGGAAAAGAAGGAGAAAGGCTGCTCAGAACGAACCTTACTCCCAGAGTCGAGGTTGCTCCAGATCCAGTGGCGCATGGAAGGAGTGCACCTCGCGAATTCGTACAGTTTGGTCGCGGCCCAGATTTCTCTTTCTTCGCCGACTGTGTAGGTATCGGTGTTGACAAAGGCACCGTAGCACCCTGACATGAACTGTTTCGCGGCGTTCATATCGTAAAAGGAGCCTACAGAAACCAGTGTGTTAGAAGCCATGAAGGAGAATTTTAGAATACCAACGTACCTTGGAACAACTCTGCACCTATGGCTTCGAGTTCCTTTGCATGTCGACTCGTTGGGTCACGAGTGAACGTGATACGGAGAGGGTGTACCTGACTCAGGACTTGGACGTAAGAGAGCAGTGGCGACAGCCATCCCTTGGGCACCTGTTGCCCCAACGATCAGGATGGTTTTAGGTTTCTTTCCTGGTAATGGGATGCCCATGGTTTCTCCTTAGGAAGGTGGGATTTAAAGGCGAGAACGAACAAGAGCTGCGTTGATAGCCCAGGTTTCCAGGTCGTTTTATACCCCAAAGAGTCGAAATCAGAGTGCTTTGTCGCAAAGACATTGCCAGGTATAGTTGGTCTGAAGCATTGTATACGAGCAGGAAATTTGAAGCAACAGATCGATCGAGGGAGGTTGATGGACGGGGTCGGGGAAGGGGAACAAAAGTACGAGCAGAGAGAAGCCAGAGAACTAGATTGTATATTAGCTAGTAGCATTCGAAGTGCCCGGGGAACAGCTTCATTGCGGCGATAGAGTTGAAGTCCCCAGACTGTGGACCGTATCCTTTTCTTTGAGATTCGAGTGTTGGACCCAAGAAGTAGATTCCGAGGCAGAGAGTTCGTGATCTGTTTTGGGGCATGCGGGTGGCTTTGAAATGGGTTTTCCTGCGATGCTAACGTGAAGAGGGATTTAATTGCTTTGCTGCACACCTCGAGTTGATCCATGATGATCTTCAAGAAAATAGAGAAGTATCCATTTCTCTACAGTTCTAGCTCGGTGTTAGGGTTTCCTGGGCATGACGGAGGGGCTGAGAACGCGATTTTTGTTGATTAGTGAGAATGTGTATACGTAATCACTTTACCTCGCGACTCCCAGGTGGCTCCGGGTTCCAGACGTCTGATTTCACGATTCCGACCGCATGAAGGTGACCATTCGTTGGGTAGATTTGAGACTGTTGGAAAGTTGCACTTGAGTATATATAGTAAGTAACCTGCTGATCCTTCACTTGGTAAGCTGAGGGTTTCGAGCTACATGAGTTACTGCTTTGCGATCAATTGTGAAGTGGTTCTCGACAATCTATTTGCACCCCAGTTCGAATATAGCCCGCAAATGGGCCACACTGAGGCCGTTACCATATCGTCCTGCAGTGGCCCTCAATGTCATTGTGTGCCAGAAAAGGCATCCGCCCCGTCACGATCACGTGCTCCACTGGGAGTTCTTGAGCCGGTTTTGGTGGTCAAAGCTCTCCCCATTCCCAACCACCCCCTTTCAGCCTCGAATGCGTCATTGGAGGATCCCACGACCCCTTCCCTCCGGTTTTTGAACCCGGGCAGTCTCAACACCTCAACGAACGACGGAAACGACACTCGAGCGGATCCTAAGGACTTTGTATGTTCTCTCTTTTCTGTTGCCTTGCGATGAGCCTAACTCGCAGTTGCAGCCTAAGCCACTGATTTTGGCACAGTAATTTTGAGCCAGGGCCCCTTGACATTCAATAGATTTGTCCTTGAACGCAGGCAAGATACACTTTTCTATACCTTTACCGAGCTGGTGACCACTAACGTGCATTCCCGGTACACCGACAGCAGGATACAGGTGGATACGATATCTGGAGGCGCTCTCAAACTATCCCTCGTCACATGCAACAAACTGACGACATCCACGATCTCAAGTCAGAGATTTCCGACTCTCCAGCCTTTGATGAAGACGCAGATGGTAACCAGGTCCTGAAAGTGGAGCCAGTCATACACGCTCAAACTGAAGAGACAACTGCCAGCACATCTCAAGAACGTGAAGTGGCTGATGCTTCAGTGGACGACCAGGTCAAACCGGTGGCATCGGCTGCAAAGACTCAAACCGAAGCGTGCACGACAACCGACAAAACCAATGTTGGTTCATCGGGGTTTCGTCTACTCGTTGGGGAGGAGCAACCTCTCGCGAGCCCTCAGACTCTGACTCAGACGGTTACCAAACCAAATCGTTCCAAAAACACTTCAGAAAACAATCCCCCAAAGAAAGCACGCCGCAAAGCTCAGACTGCCAAACCATCAAAGGCCCGTGGCATACCTGCCGGACAGATGCACAACTGGATTTTACCCCAACATGACGATGGCATTTCCTCAAACCGGCTGCCGAGTGATGAACTCATGGGATCAGCATCTTCATCTGAAAGTGCCACTCCCTCCGCCCAAATAACTTACCTGTCTGAGAGTACGAATGTCTCTCCCCTTCTTGTATCCCCAGCTCGAAGTTCCGATCCTGCCCCTCTCCCCGCACTCTCACTCGATTTAGAAAGCTTCCCTAATATCGCCGCAATGGGACAGTATCCAACGCTCTATGCTCCGGAGACACCGCAGCAAGCACGGGACCGAGTCACCTTTCGGGAATATAAAGAGAACGATTTCATGAAGTTGGCCGACGACGACCCCGAGACTTTCCTCCGCGTGACGGTACCCTATCTCTACCTCAAGAAGTCAGCCAATGATTTTATGCTGTTCAAGGCATGGTTTACCAAGTACGAAGCTTCACATCCGGGGCTCAAGGACATGACAGTCGACTCAGAGGTGCATCCCTCGAAGCGTGCTTCCAATGCCTGGGAGAGGTTGAACCAGTATTGCAAGGATGAATGGACGGTAGCTTCTCGTCGAGTCTCAGCAATGCACCCCGTGAGGTATCCTATACTTCCTCTCCTCTCCCCGCCAATGCAGAAGAAGATAGAGGCCGTCTACGTGGCAGTCAACGGGGTGCCTCCCCCGAAACCGGATAATTATCGTCCTCCCCAGAACAAGGCGAAGGCAGACGAGGATGTCAATGCTGTAGGGAGGGGCACGAAGAGAGAGCGAAGCGTAGACGAGAATGCCGAAGCTGGGGTAAATTTCCCCAAGAGAAGGCGGACACCATGAACGACGGGATGCCAAGGGGGTAAGTCAACATCGTATAGTTCGAAGGAGCTGTGCATTATTGCTTTCTGGCTGAGTATCCGCTATCAGATATAACTGTTGCATCTCGCTACCTTTTTTCTATGTCCTAATGATTGTGTGTGTACTTTCATTCTCATTCTCCGCATTTCTGGTCGCATTATCATCTGCACTCTCAACAGCTTTCGTATCGCATGATTCGCATCGCATCCGTACTCAACATCGTACCAAGCACATTCACTCGTTGCATGTATAATAAACACCGTGTTTTCACATATCTTCGTATCATATATCGTGGATTTCTCGAGCCATGCGTTGTTGCNTTTTTCTCAATGCTTTTGATCGAGCGTACTTGGGCATACGCGAATAGATGGTGGCAGTTGCGGCTCTCACGATTGTCGATGATTGCGGTCCGGTCCGCTGTCGAAGCAAATTCAATGGTTTCTCCTTACCTCCCCCATGCCCTCTATGCCATCGCCGTTACCTCGCTCTCCATCCACATAAGCAACCAGAAGAAGTCTAGCGAGGAAGAAAGGACGCGTCTGGAAACCCGCATATCCATCCTCCAACAGGTTCGGGACCAACTACGAAATACGGACAAACCGGTTTCGTGGGACGAGATTGAGCGGTTAAAGAAGCTCGCGAGACCGACCCAGACTGAGGGAGAGAACAAGAGCGATGGGAGGGTATTGCCGGAGGTGAAGCTTTCGTGGACGGATGTGTTTTATGGGAGGAAGTTGCCCAAGGAGGAAGATGAGGTCGTTTTGAGTGAGTGGGATAAGAAGGATTTGGAGAAGTGTACGTTGTGTTTTTTGTGTATTTCGTGTTCTGTGGTCGCTGAATTGGAGGCTCATCTATAGTGAAGAGCGAATTGGAGGGCAAATCGTGACCCTCGGCCCCACCCTTCAAAATTCCTATTATCCCCACGCCAGCTAGAATGCAGCCCGCGCACCTTGAGCAAATGCGAATGTTTTCTTCGTTTATACTTCTTGTGCTCTCGTTTTCGGATGCTCAAAGAAGGGCCCCCCGTATTTGCCTACGAAAATCGCAACTTTGTCCTCTCTTGACGCGTCGTCCGGGTGGACCCTCTGCCAGCTAACCAATGTGTCAAGCATCGAAAGAAATCCACAATATCTGCGGGGAAATTGAAGTAAGAAAGCAATAGGATGTGTATTGCGGCGATGAGCTTTGCATGTGGTTCCATGAGCTGGAACTGGAGGTAGGGTCTGCTACGCTGGTTTGTAACGGTGAGTGCACCGGGCGTCGAATCTGTGCAGTTTACTATTTCTGATATCGTTCTTCGCCTTTGACAGTCCATAAAAAGTTTTTCATCTTCCTATGGGCAAGTCTTGTGGGCCTCAGAAGCTTTCCATGCTCACTTGGTGGATTCATGGACTCAATCCTCCCTTATTCCGTGGCCGTCAAACAGAGGCGTTGTCATCTACCATCTGGGCAAGCTTCTTACCCTAGTTTTGAGTCGCGCATCTCCTCACGATGCCACAGTTGTTAGCCGGTCGTCTGCCTTGAGCATGCTGGGATCTTACGTGCCTTCGAAAGTCTCGTGACAAGATTTTCGAGGACCTAATCGCGCGGGCTTGGCTCGATAGTGGGTGAGTTCTTCGTCCCTTTCATGTTTTTCCCGTTCCCATTCGTTTTTCCCGAATGCTCCTGTGCATCGCCAAATGTATTTCTTTGATATCCCTCCCTCCGCTGAAAATATATATCTACGACCAATATCTGCTTCATCATTTGTGCTGAGCAGCCCATACTTGAACACAGAGATCAAGTCACCCTTTTCGCTGATTTGGCATGCGGCGAACAACTAACTGGCTCCCAACTGGAGTCTTCAATGCTGTTTCTCACTTCCCATTCTTTCCCCCGGTTTCTCGCATCAAAGGGGGGATTCACATAGCCATAACATGGTGCGCTTCTATGCTGTAACAGTACACTTTGCAGCATGAACCCGGTTTCTTTTCCATTTCCTTCTTTGTTGTCCATCGACTCGAGCATTTCTATGTTGACCAGCATAGTGCTCCCAGTAGTTTTTGCATTTCACGCTAACTCTGCTTGCTGTCTGTACAAAGTCAAAAATAATTTCGTCTTCACCAAAATTAGCTTGCCAGTGGCAAGTTCAAGGTGTCAAAGCCCTCTGGAATAAACATCGACTTTGGGATTTCTGACCAACTGAGCGGCTCTGCCACTCGCAGCCTCTTCCTCAACCAATCCTCTAAGTGTTGTACCCTCCCCTAAGGCTCCTTGCTTTGTAAACCGATTGATGACGCATGAAGTCTGTTTTGCCCGTTGCACTCAGGTCGGTCACTGATTCAGACGCCTCACTGCTTTGATTCCCCTTGCGGTCAGCTCCGTTGGGCCCAACCTCCTCCGTAAATTCATCCTCCTGGATAACATACTGGCAAGGATTTTTCAAGAGAGCGCTCCATCTCCGGTAGCCTGCTCAGACCTTGAACGTTCACAGTCCGCCTGTCGTTCGGGTCCTATCTTGGCGCCTCTCTTGCCAAAGCTCTAGCTGACGACAGCTCGATGCCCTCCATCCAAAGTACCGGTACCCATCGCTGTTTTCGCGCCGACCGCAATGCAGAGAGTAAATAGCGATGGTGATGCGTAGACCATATGCCCATTGGTTTTTCGAATGAAGCTGCGCACGACACTCTCCGTAACCCACTTCACATCTCCAATCTTTGCTGCGATGCGAGAGAGTTCGGCCCATACGTACTTCTCCACATCGTTCATATGATCTCCAACTGGGTAGAGGTCCACCACCTCCACCAAATCCGTGAACGACCTCGACTCGATACGCCGCTTGATCCAGGCCACGTTTCTCGCAGGCCAGTTTCACTAACCCAGGTCACCCAGCTTCAGCGATGGTTGTCAACTCTTGGAACAGCATGAATGAATCTGCAATGCTGAGAAATTTCCGGGGCTTCTCCCTGGCCAAGCGCTTCCAGTTCCTGAAGTCGTAACCTCGGTAATTGATGTTGGTGGTCCGAAGCGTTTAAAAGCGGGGTGGACCAATCTGCAACGAGACCAGAGATGGAGAAGGGATTTATCCTTTGCATCTTATCTACATGCCCGTGGCAAGTGGCCGATGCTGCGCACGGCAAGGTCCGAGGCATTTGCACGATTCTTGTAGGTGGTGTCCCCACTTTACACTTGGATTATTGCTTCTCCCATTGAGCCTAAACATCTCCCAGTCAAAACCGAAGACACCCGTGGGCCCATGCTCGCAGTTCCTGGCACTGTTGCAATAACGGAGAGGAAAGTGGTGATTTAAAGCGATTGGCAACAGGCAATCGATCTACAATGTGGATTGCGGAGCTCTATCAAGGATGGTGACAGCCCCAGTGCCGTCCCCTGTGCCGGTTACAAGGAGGAACGTGGGCTTCTGCGACTCCCTGAAGTACCCTCGGCAAAATGCCTCGGTAATTTCGTCTTTGTTGTTGCCGAGGGTACTTGGTGGGATCGCAAAAAGCTAAGCCCATGTTCATCCTTATGACCAGCACAGGGGACGGCACCGAGAAATGCCATCATGCTTGACAGAGCTCCGCCATGTTACCACCCACATTATCTCCTGTTGACAGTCGCTTTCAATCGCTGCAGAACATGGCAAGCAGCCAGCTGCATACACCTGACCAAGTGCTGCGGTGGACTTGTGTGGGTGCCAGCCTCGTGGTCATCACATATAAACCCAAGAATCGACACGAGGTGGATCGATTGCTTCACTGCCTTCTTTCTTTCGCTCCTGGTGGTTCCCAGTCTCACCATGAACGGCGGAAAGTCCAAGAAAGAGCTCAATGCACTGCTTCGAACAAATGCATCTGCTGCTCTCTTTCCGATCCTTCGCGATCTTGGAATACAAGCAGGTCTTACTCACAAAGCCGCACTTGCGCTCCATCAAAATACGCTGAACGCTCCCAAGGTACGCCTTGACTGCAGATGAGCCTCCCAAGAAACACATCCCCAACACGTTGAATTCTCAGGAAATCAAAGTGATTGTGAAGCACGAAGGCGAACTTACAGTCGAAGGTCTCTGTACTGCCGTGGTAACTCGCGACAGACACCATTTCAGGAGAAGCGTGAAGTACTCCCACCTCGATTATAATTCGGTAGACCCTCAAACCGAAGGAAAAATCTGCCGGGTTATCTTCATTTTTTCGGGTACCGGTGTTGCCTTCCCAACCATCCTCGCGGATTTCAATGAGATTGTTTACATCTCCGAAGCCCCAGTTCTCCCCGCTCACGCCATCCTCCTTGAACGAATGATTGCCCGTTCACGTCTTCCCGTCGCAAAGCCATTGGGGAAGTCGGTCGGAAATTTCATTCACGAATGCCTTCTCGCGTCTGGTCTTACCCCGTTTCAACAGCTGTCGCCTTTGTGGGAGTCTCCAGAAATTCGGGACCAAGTTGTGCAACATGTCGAGAAGTTTCCCGACGCCAAGAAACATTGGATCGCCCGTGGGATCGACCCTTCCGTCTTTACAACTGCCCCGTCGCTAGAAGTACCAGACGCAGCCCCTAGCAACGTCGGTCATGGTGGAGATGACGACTCAGGCTCGGATACCTCAGCGGGTCTACCTGCTATCGTCCAAGGGCCCAGAGCTGTAATCCATACACCGGAGCACATTAGCTGGCACAGCGAGGTGACGAACGTTGCTGCTAGACAGGTCGTCGACATCTTGAAGGAGCTTGGGTTTGAGTGCGCCATCCTCGGTAGCGGCGCGTCCCAGCTCTACAGTCACGGTGAGACTCAGGTTCCTGGGGTACGTCGTCTCCAAGTTCTTGCCCCGTGGCCGACACTTACACGATGGGTAGCAACTGGACGTCCTTGTTCTATGCTGTGTCTCCTTCACTCGACCCTCGCTGAAGCAGCTCATCTTTCAAAAGGATCCTGTTCAATTCGAATGGAAAAATGGGAATCTCTCCTACAAGTTTCCCCCTCGATATTATTCTACCAGAGTCACAATCAGAAGGGAACCGTGCAGGGTCGAGATCCTATTACCCGGGACTCCGACGGGTCTACCCCACCTTTCGTCTTCCGACTTAGTGTGGATCGACAACTTACCCGTCTTTCCATTTCTCACTTTACTACTTTTAAGGTTGGAGAAATGGGCTGATTTTCCTAGTAAGCAAGCCAACACTCGAGAAGTCAAATACCTCTTGTCACTCGTACCAAATTTGCCCGTGTTGGTGATTCGGCCATGGAGGGAGAGGAAGCTCATGTCGAACGAGTTCCAAACGGCGTCTGAGATTAGAGTCAAGAGATTCTGCTCGAGACCCGGATTCCCCGAGACGAAGCCGATTTGGCAAATGCTCGGGTTCGATGATTGGGACGACGTCGTATGATATGATATATCGAGAATGAACTGTAACCACCTACTACCCGCTGTGTTCTATCTTGTTTAAGTTTGGAGACGTCTGTACTTCTGTTCCTTACCCGGATATATGCACCATGCAATCTGTACCTTTCTTGCCTCCTACTGGCGAGAGTTATCGAGGGTACCTAAAAGACTCGCATACACCCCAATTTATGTTTCGAGGCAGTGTGGAATTGGGAAGTGTGGCAGGTCGGTTTTTATGTTTCCAGATTCCTTTGTCCGCCCATTGTTACTCTGGATACATAGTAGAACCAACTTGTTACAATTTGCCCCGTATGCTACATCCGATCCATTGAATTTTGGGTAGGGTGAAAAAGGCAAGATCTACCCTGCTCTCCGTTGTGACCGGCACTCTCTTTCATTAACAGAGGCCTCTTTATCGCCCATAATGATTACGCTCTGGATTTCGCTGATGTGCCTTTTTTGCGATAAGGTCATTCCGAGCGCTGAGCCACTCCATCCCAAAATGAATGAGTCGGAAGACTTTGGCAGTTGTCAATCATGGTGCGGGTGCCTAGTATTTGTCAAGGCTCTCTCGATCAAATAGTCCGATTCTTCCCGTTGGTAACCAGTTCCCGTCATGTCCCTTGCCGCCCTTGAGCTCGCCTCGACCAGCTGCACGACAGCGTCCGAGTCACCGATGGGTCCGGTGTCCTCAAAGTTCTCTATCTCGAGCTCGCCTTGCGGGCAGCACAAATCCACAAATTCGAACCTAGGATCCGGTTTATGGCGCATTAAATCGACTTCTTCAGCCCAGATCGGAGTCTCGCATCTCTATGCAGCGTCCACAAGTACCCGGAGACAGACATCTACCGAGGTCTAAGGGCTAATATAGGGAAGAACGTGGACGATATCACCTAGTCTCAGCCTCTGACGACGCGTCACATCGAGTCCTACCGAAAACCTTTGGTTCCGCCTGCCCTCTCATGGAATAGATCGACTCGGAACGGGTCTGGCATTTGGCTACCTTAGAAAGTGTGTGGTTCGTCACAGGAAAATGGGAGAAGGGCTGAAGCAAGGTGAACGACTGGCATCTGGCGCGATGCGGCCCTGGCCCTGCCAATGGATAACATGCTCAGCTCCGTCGCGTCAGGTCCCTACCTAAAAGAGGGAAGTTCCTTATGCTTCTTAGAGACTCTGATAGCCTTATCAGGACAGGGAAGGTGAGGTGCACACCCAGCGTTAGTTCTTGTAAGTTGTGGAAGTGTCGTCTCGTACAGCCCTTGGGACCATCCTGTATTCAATGTCTTCACGGCACGCTTGTTGCCATTTTTGCGGCTGAAGACGCGACGCTCCTTGGTCTGCTGTCAAATTTGTGGAAGAAAGCCACGTTCAAAGCTAGGAACGAGACCAATTCCCATGAAGTTGTCACTCTCCAGGGCGTATCCTTGAGTCTTCGACCTGCTGCTTCGCGAATATTGCCTGGAGACCTCCTCGGGCCTCATGTATGCATGAGCCGCTCCAGTATCTCTGACGTGTGCCCTCGTAACCTATTCAACACCTTCCGGTATGTGGCAGTGGGGTCGCTCATTCTGAATGGTGTGTCTCTCCTTTGCCCTAGCTTTGCCGAATCTTTCGAAAGGGTCGGTTCAGTTGGAGAGCCAACYTTTTTTTCCTGGGCTTGGCGCTGAATTCCATTGTGCTCGACCGACGCTTGTCTTCACTGGATGCTGGCCGATCGGCTGTCCATGCCACCGGGAACATTTGTGGTAAGAAATTTGTTATTGATCGACAGAATAGGAAGTGTAGCTGGTACCCGAACATTACCTATTGTGGTCATTGAGTGACAACCGGGGATAATGAACGCGGTCACGTTGTATAGGAGGTTAATGTCACATTAAATGTGCACGAATGACCAACACACGTTTAGGAAACATCCTTGACTTTCAACCACAGCTACCACAGTAAGTCGTTAGGCCCTCTCTGAACCATTTGGCCACATCCCGAGTCTTCCTTTTATTGTTTAGCACCCACACACAATACAAACCACCACACGACCAACATCCAACGATTGTGATCACAATGGACAGCATTTCATACACGATAGAGCTCTTTCTGAGAAAGTGTTTCTCTTGGAAGCCTTCTCGTCGATCCCAGGAGAAAGCGCTCGAACTCGTGCAGACCGAGGTTTGGGAGAACAGGCGAGCAAAGGTGCAAAAACCTGATATGCTCTTCACCAAGGCACCCTCAGAGATAAAAGCTGGAGCAGCATTCGGATGGGGAGAGCTCAAGGCAGTCAGCGACGCGGTGGCAGGGTTGAAATCTGCCGATCACGTTTACAATGGTATCTCTCTCCGCGTGGCCATCAGTCCTGCGAACGACCTGGACAAAGTTAGGTCCAATGGCGCATTAACAAAGAAGCTGAACGGCGGCCTGAGAGCCACGGATATTATGGTGCCCGTAGCACTGAGCCGCACTCGCAACGGCAAGGTCAACGATGTAAGTCTGGTGTGTCGGTTTCATTGAACGGTCCACTCATTGCTTGTCTTATCAGGACATACGTGCTGTTGCGAACCGCATTATGCAGAAAGACTTCCGCCGCAACTTTGTATACGCCGTAAGTCGTGTCTTCCTACGGATTTATCCGGGGGCCTGGTACTCACCATTTTTCCAAGATTACCGTTGAAGACTCCCATATGACCCTATGGTACTTCTCTTATTCGCGCTCCATCAAATCTGAGCCATTCGACTATATGAAGGTACGAATATAAATCCTTATTGCTCTGCGATTTCTCACTGCTCGTTTCAGGATCCATTTAATTTGGTCACCCTCTTGGTTTCCCTCATGTTTTCTACCGAGCGTGAGCTGGGGTTTGACCACCGAATCAGCTTCATGCCCGATACCGGATTTGTCTATCGTCTGGGCGAGAAACCATACCTAGTGGTGTCCATTCTCAGCCAAGAGGAGGAAAGGGCCACCGATGCTTCGCCCAGGCGCACTCGTGCTTTTAAGGCCATCGAGATTGTTTTACCGACGCCCGTCCCACCGCGCATTGCAATCCCCATCATCTTGAAAGATACATGGATTGGCGCAAGCAGCCCCACGGAGAGTCAGATTGAACAGGAGGTTCTTGCGGACGTTGAGGCCTTTCTAAAGCAAGACGACTGGAAGTCTATCGAATTTGTGGAGGATCTACGAGTCGCTCCTGCGGAGCCTGAAGAGACTCTGGTGAAGGCAAGAACTGCGGGGTCAGGGTCGCTCCTCGGAGGAGACAAGTGGAAAAGTTTCTTGGTGCGAAGCCAGCAGACGTCCGCTGGTGAGCCAGAGAAATTCCAGACTGCAAACTCAGATGTGGCTTATGAGCCACGTTATCTTGTTCGCTACCAAAAGGAGGGGATTCGTGTCGACCGTCTCCCCGATGTTGGTGAAGCCATGAACGTCCTTAACCGTGGCGCCTATGGTGAGTTTATTTCCNTTTTTTGAGGCTACGTACCTGGCTGATCGCACTTTCAACAGTTCTTTACGTCCTTTTCTGTGCGGGATGGGCGCATGGTGATATCAGCATCAACAACATCATGGGGATCGAGAACGAGGCCACTGGAGAATGGAACCTTTTGCTCGGAGCCTTCAGGGACGCGCAGAAATTTCAACCAGCCGAGAGCGAGAACCACGAGCAGATCGAAAAGTTCATGGGGGATGTAGAAGCTATCTGGTGGACCGCCGTCTTCATCCTTTCTACACGGGTTGAGACTGGGACACCCAAGAAGAAGGCCAACGCCCCCTTCAAGCTGAAGAAAGACGTCAAGAAAGCGCTGCAAGTCGAGCTGGATGTCGATTTTTTGGAGTGCCTTCATGAAGACCTTCGCCCCTTGGCCAATAAAGCCGAAGAATTCAGGACTCGGCTGAAGGAGTTGGAGTCGGGCTCTCCAACCAAGAACGAGATCTATGAAGCTGCGCATACTTTCTTCAGCGGCATCACAGAAGACCAGAAGGCTTGGTCCAAGGCTGCCAAACTTGAGCTGAGGCCATTCGAGCCAACTTTCATCGTCAACAATCCTTCCTGCGAACGACGCTGCAAAGCGGTAAACAAGTGCCAATCCACGCAGCCCCGGTTCACCAAACGCAAACGACCAACAGACGACGACGACGGCGACGACGGGAGGGAGGAAGTCAAGCGCACGAGGCTTATAGGAGATGACAAGGCCTCACTTGGGGTAGAAGGCGCTGTATTGCCCTCAAGGAACACTCTGGAGGAGGCGATTTCCAAGTTCAAGCTGCCAGTCGGCATCTCAGAGTCCACGTGGGCAATCCCTACAGTCGCTGCATCGTCGACAAAACGAAATATAATTGGAACGTTGACAAGGGCTCTGCCGACCCCAGCCGCGCGATCTCCAAACCCACTGACCTCACAAGAAGAGAACTCACGCGGAGCTGGCGAGACTCCAGAAGCTGATGCGCCCGCTGTCAACCCACAGCCAGACAACCCATTGGGCCCTCGAGAGGGTCACGGAGGACGTGGAGCGTCTCTCAGGCTCCCAGTACCAAACTCATCCTACAGGCGAGCGACATCTCAAGCTTCCTCGGCCTCTGGTAGATGGGCGACACCAGCGCCCACCGCGCCTCATCGGCGACATGACAGTGGTGATCGAGCAAAGCCGCGCTTTCAACGGGGTCGTCGTGATAATCGCCGTCGCTGAGACAATTGTCCCTGGTGTTAATTCAACGCTTTTCGGATTCTCATCACCGCGACTCTCGCTACTATGCCTTTATCCTCTTTCTCTCGTTGTATCGCTATCTCTGTAACATATTCATTTCGTAATCTGTTTTGATTAGTACTTGTCACTATTTCCTGTGAACCGAACAAATACACACCTCCCCATCTCGGGTGATGTACCAATGACTGCGAAGTTGATGTACTGAAACAATGAGGTTGCGCAGTAGACAGACTTCTCATAGATCAGTATCGCAGATTCTCAGCGCTCGCCAACCAATTGAATACAAGCTGACATGCACATTCATCACCAAGCGTAGGTGGAAGTTCCACATGGGTGCTGTAACGAGTCGGCGACAGAAGCAAGACTTCTTTAACAATCTGTGATATTTTGCATTCGACGAGCTTGAATAACGGAACCGAGTTTAAAAACTATCTCACTTCAGCGTACACGAGTTGGCATTGTGACCGGTAGAAGCTAATTAAAGAGGATATGGGAGGCTTGTATCGCCCTTCTTTGGCTACGAATCAAAACAAACAAATGATGCTCTGGAAGAAGCGAGAAATGCATCAAGTTTCTTGCAGTGTCCCGCGTGCTCTCCATATTAGTGCTGTGGATGGCCATGGTATAAAAAGGCTACCATAACCCTGATTCCTCTCCAGAACGCATTCAGAAATTATCCAGACGCATAACCACCATGCTCAGCAGGCTCGCTTCAGTCTCCTTCGCCGCCCTCGCCTTGATGTTGATTCAAGTCGCGACCGTTTCTGGTAGTCCTCTGGGCAATGCTGGTACGTCTGATTTATGTAGACTTCGTACGTTCTCTTGCTCACCTCCCACCGTTTTATCAAGACCTGAACTTGAGTGAGTCCCTCTGGCTGCTGTTGTTTGGATATCATTGATCTGACTGGTCCATCCAACACTCCAGGAGAGCCTGGTGGCTTCGATATGCACGTTGCGNCCCCCCGACTCGGCAAGCGGCCATGGAAGTGCCTATTGAACCGCTTCACAAGTGAATAAATAAAGTGGTTTACAAGGAAAATCTTTTGTTGATAAACTCAGTAGAACCGCGAGACAATGTGGTGCACGGATTGTCGAGTTATTACGTGGGAAGTTGCATGGAATCGTGTTAAAGGAGATTAGGACTTGTGTAGACTCTTAGGCGATTCATTCAATAGTACTTATCTATGTGACCCCAATCTCGGCGCTCGGTTGTGCAGACGCCAACTTAATTTATCAAGCTCCAGCAGCAGTTTGCGGTAGCCGGCGAATTCGGTCAAGGAAAGGTTAGAATGGAAGAAGCTTTTTACAGCAGGCGTAGGGCGATATCCGGATAAATCAGCCACGAGAAGGAAGACAAACTATTGAAACATCGAGTGGTCACGGTCATCCCGGGGGATAACACAAAATCAAGGAGTGGCCCATCAATGACATGATAGAAGGAAGATCGCCGGTTGTCATACATCAAACTTTGTGCGTAGTAGAGAGCGAATACACCTAACGGTACGTTTGCTCTCTTTTGATCCAAAAAATGTAGAAACGATGCCTCTAGATCTGCGAAGAGTCAGAGGGGCTCAACGAGGTAAATCAGCGCTTCAGAAAAGCTGTACTTACTCGGAAGCAGACTGGGAAATTCGAGATCCCCGAGGAGTAGCAATATTGCTCGGACAAGATCTGACCGTCGCGAAGTTGAAGCACAGGCGAGTGATTGCAAGAATTGCGACCTCAAACATTCATATGCGCTACCCATTGAAGTGCTCAGACATGTACACCCAAATTCAAGCCACGGGCAGAGAAAATGCACACGGAAAATCGAGACGCCTGAGCACGTTCCTCTGGAATGCACTGACCTGCGAGATCTAGTCAGCCTTGGGCGTGCCTTCGCAAGAGAACCGGCGGAGAGGGGCACGGCCCTTTTCCGCCTCAAAACCAGCCTTAAGAGCGACTCCTAGGTCAAGTATACTCGAGGATGACTTTGAACTGAGGAACATATCGATATCCTCTGGAGACCTATTCGGTTGAGAGAGCTAGTCGTACTGTGAGTCGTGTCTTTCAAGGTGTTCAAATCTCGCTTCTTCTATGTTGTTGCCATATTCTTCTGAACGACCATCACCATTTCTAGTTTCATAACTTTGTCATCGAACCATAACCGTCCATCTGAAAGCTCGAACATCCACCTGTCGCAGTTCGACGGAAGTGCAAGGCAGACGAGGTGCTTCAACTCGGGATCCATAGCCGGACGTTTGATGAGAATCGATGGCATTGGCTATCCCAGAATGGGACCAGGTGCTGGGTGAACGAAATGGTACCTTTACCTTTATGAAGTGAGTAGTAAAGCTGACATGACGTGGGTAGGAAAACTCAGAGAACCGACACCTTGGAAGCTTCAACGGTGTCGGATTGTACACCCGGAGAGTGGAGAGACGATTGATGACGGGTTAGTCATGTACTTCAAAGGTTCGTCCTCCGCTCTTCTTCCTTTCAAACTGTTCCTGGAGCTCACTCTTATTGAAACTCGATCCCAAACAGGCCCAAAATCATTTACTTTCGAAGACGTACTCGAATTGCACGTCCATTACGGCCGTGCAGTTATCTCAGCCGCCCTTTCGGGCCTCTCGAAACTACCCACTTTTCGACCTGCAGAACCGGGAGAATTCACGAGACGCGTATTTGAATGGGAGGTTAGATTTGACCCAACAGATCGACTATCATTTGTTGTCGTTAGGTCAGCAACGGAGACTGGAGTGAGTCGCGCGAGAAATTCCTGCCTGGCAGTTCCTGCCAACCATACTCCTTCGCTTCGACCGCTAATGGCCAGCAGTTTCAACAATGCCCACAATTTCCGGATCGACAACTTTATTGTGAACCCCTTAGCAGATCCATTGAGCGGTGAGTCTGACTCGCAGGGCTGTGGCTGAGTATCTCAATCGGTTCTTACCGCAATATACAGAACTCAAGGCTCGGATTGCAGCAGGCGCCATCCATGACTCAGCTGAGCGCTGTGATGCCCCCAAATGCTATCCAGAGACGCGAGTCGCCGTCCAAGACCACTTGTACCGCTGGATTGTGGATGGTGACGGAGAAGTCGAGCAGCCGAAGAAGATTAAATGGGTGACAGGGCCTGCAGGCACCGGGAAGACGGCCGTTATGGGATCACTAGCAGATCGCTGCGCAAAGGATGGTCTGTTAGGCGCGACGTTCTTCTTTGCATCATGGTCAGCGTCCATTGGCCGGCGCCGGAAGACCGCTTTCGTCGCAACCATCGCACACCAGCTCGCGCAGCATCGAGAGGATTTGAAGAACGCCATTTCCGCTGTCATGGAGAAGAACTCGGACGTTCTCGAGAAGAATCTGCACCTACAGATGGAAACTCTCGTTTTGGCCCCGCTCCGGGAGGTCGTCCATCAATCCGAAGGGCTAGGGCTGCGGGGTGCCATCATCGTCGACGGCCTGGACGAATGCGAGGCTGAACAGTACCACGATACCAAGATCATAGGCCCACGGGCCGCGCCTACACGAACGGACGCACAAGACCAGCTGGAGATCCTCCAAGTTCTTCAAGCAGCATCACTGGATCCATGTTTCCCCTTTCGTATCCTCATTGCCAGCCGTCCCGAGCGCGTATTTCGCGAATTCTTTGACCCCGAAATAAATCCCACCTCCTTCGCCCAGAAGCTTGATTTGAACGTAGAGCACAATGCCGACGCCGATATCACACTCTTTTTGGAGGCCCAGTTCGATCTCATTCGTCGCCGTTTCAACTTTCCTCCGTCATGGCCACCGCCAGGAACGATTCGAACCCTGGTGGAGAATGCGTCGGGTCAGTTCATCTATGCCGCAACGGTCATTCGATTGTTCGACACGAGTCACCGAGAGCCTCCGAAGGCGTTGCTAGACGCTATTTTGAAGATGGAAGCCACTCGGACAACTTCAAACCCGCTCGAACAATTGGATGCATTGTACATGCAAATCTTGGAGTCTAGTCCAGACCCGCCTCTTTCGGTACGATGGATTCACGCAATCGACATGATCACCCGTTATATGGGTGGCTATGCTTTCAACATAAACATGCTCCTGCAAACGGACCCAGAGAGCAACGAGGCAGAGCACTTGCTCGGAACCCTTCACTCATTGATTCGGATTCCACTTCCCAGCGACCAGACGAGGACCGAATATGGCTTTTACCATAAATCGCTGCTCGACTTCCTCAAGGACCCCGGCCGTTGCGGGAAACTGTATGTTGTAGAGAGTGAGAGAAGGGTGTTCATCTGGGATGCATTCGTTCGGGTGTGTGCGAGTGAGTTTGCTTCTGCTTCATGCTTTGTTTCTCTTCCACAGTATAGATCTGATGCTATGTATTGAAGGGGGTTGTGACACCCAGTTTTCATACCCGGAAAGCTTCCTCGAATTCCTGACGGACCTTCCATATAGTTCAGTTGCAGATGAGGGCATTGCACATTCCAAGGTCCTTCATACGCCACCCAGCGCTGATTGGTGGGTGTCGTTAGCCGTCGAATACAAGCAGATTGATTCCCTCTGGATTGTCTTCCGGCGATTTCACCTTTCAGTGCGTACAGTCCTCAATCTTTTCCAAGCTTTGAACTGATATTCAGTCTTCCTTCATCGTTCATATTTAGTGCCCCTGGTATCGTTGCAAGCCAGGGTGCAGATTATGGAGCTGTTCCATTCTGCGTCGGTTGGGATCAGCTACCCGGATTGCACCTGGAGTGTTTTGGCCACGCCGAGAATGGGCCCCGAATAAGGCGGCAATCGATAGGGTGTTCGCGCGATTGTTCAACAAGGCAATCGAGGACCTCGAGCAGAGGGACCCCCAGAGCCGGAGTTGTGCACAACGATAAAATTTCAGTTCTTTCTGCCTGGGTTGATCGCTCGGGACTTTGTATATGACAATTTAGGTGTCGAGTAGAAATCTAGAGCTTAAAGGCAACTCTACAACCGCATGATTGAAGCAAAAAAAGCAAGTTCTATTACGAGTCGAGGTACGGGTGCTTGTCTGGATTAATCCCTCAGACCACTCCGTTGAGTGTTTTGATGGCGTTGGACATGCCTCTCTGCATTTTGCAGTCTCCTCCACGATGTGCACTTCCTAGCCATCTATTATCCAGACCCATCTACTCTCGAATAGTGTACGCTCAACGTCAGAGGCTCATGCAAATACCCAGCAATCTCGAGTTTCTTCACCACTGGCACTGTGGCATGGGCCCGTCTCACCGAGCTTGGCCCTGAATGCAGCTCCAAGGCGGTATTTTCATAGCGAAAGTATCATATTACCACCCTCTGATGCGCAGAAGAGCACGATCTACGTGTCCAGGGAAGGCTAGTGTAGGTGTGATACGTATTTCGGGGCCTGATGCGTCAAGGGAGGTGTGAGGGAGGATGCCAGGCCATACTCCCTATCTTCTGCGAATGGTACATGGTATTCTAATGACTACCTTTCTGGAGTAAATAGCAAAGCTGACATGACGTGGGTAGGAAAGCTTGGCAGAGAGCCGCCCAGGCACCACGCGAGATATCCTTGAACTAAAGATCGCTGGTTGTCATACATCAGACTTTGTGCGTAGTAGAGAGCGAATGCATGCGCTCTATCTCAGAATACTAGGGTTCTATTATGTTTGCCCGAGAAACATAGACCGAATTGGGCGCACCTAACGGTACCTTTGCTCTCTTTTGATCCAAAAAATGCAGCAACGATGCCTCTAGATCTGCAAAGAGTCAGAGGGGCTCAACAAGAGAAATGAGCGCTTCAGAAAAGCTGTACTTACTCGGAAGCAGACTGGGAAATTCGAGATCCCCGAGGAGTAGCAATATTGCTCGGACAAGATCTGACCGTTGCGAACTTGAGACACAGGCGAGCGATTGCAAGAGTTGCGACCTCGAACGTTCATATCCCCTACCCATTGAAGTGCTCAGACATGTACACCCAAAGTCAAGCCACGGGCAGAGAAAATGCACACAAATAATCGAGATGCCTGAGCACGGTCCTCTGGAATGTACTGACCTGCGAGATCTGGTTAGCCTTGGGCGTGCCTTCACAAGAGAACCAGCGGAGAGGGACACAACCCGTTTCCATCTCAAAACCAGCCTCAAGAGCGACTCCTAGGTCAAGTATACTCGAGAGGATGACTTTGAACTGAGGAACCTAGTACCGATATCCTCTGGAGACCTATTCGGTTGAGAGAGCCAGTCGTACTGCGAGTCATGACTTTCAAGGTGTTTGCATCTCGCTTCTTCTGAACGACCATCACCATTCCCGTCAATGCCGAGGGTGGGGGGTTTCATGATCCCGTCACCGAACCATAACCGTCCATCCGAAAGCTCAAACACCCACCCTGTCGCAGTTCAACGGAAGTGCAAGGCAGACGAGATGCTTCAACTCGGGAACCATAGCTGGACGTTCGATGAGAATCGATGGCTATTCCAGAATGGGACCAGGTGCCGGTTGAACGAAATGGTGGGTAATAGACCGCTTCAAACTTGATCATTCTTATCTTCTGCGGATAATAGGTGTAGCAGCACACTCGAAGGCGCAGGTGAAACCAAGGGATATGGTTGGGACCGATCTTCCATGAGTTATATTTGAGAAAGGGAGGGTAGGGATAGAGGGTTGAGTAGGGCTTACAGGGAGTATGTGGATCAGTATGGGTTTAGACGTTCGATCCCCTCCCCCCCTTCGATTGAACACATCCCCTGTACCAGCCATCCTCAAATCAACCCCGAGGCCTTCCTAAGAGCCTACTTCATCACACTAGGACTTGGAACGACCTGTGGATTGTTGATATAAGACGCCGACAAATGCGTCAACGCACTCCAATCGACCAGCAGATTCGTAGGATCAAGCTCCACCAATAACGGAGCGTCAAAAAGAATCAGAGATCGATGAAACCAGCTAGATTCATGGGGCACGTTCATAAGCCTGGTAACGAGACACGGAAGAGGAGGCAATCGAGGATGTCCTTGGTAGCTGGGGAAGGAGAGGTTGGAGAAGATGAGCTTGTCGTAGATGCTTGTGGGGAAGAGCTGAAGTTGAATGAATGCGAGTCGGCCCGCGGTGTTGGATATTGCTTGGATGGCAGCACTGCGGCTGCTGGAAAGATGGCGAGCGAAACTAGGACGGAGCTAAGAGAAATCGAGAACCCATCAGATCTGCGCCGGGAAGCGAATTCGGCAGTTTGTGCCCGCGGGCCTGTTCAAGATAAGGCTTGCCACCTCTTCTTGCGTGTCCCCTGGGTCAGATGAGCATGCATAGACGCTCGACAAACAGCTCACAAACACACGAGGTGGACGACAATAAACCGTTCAGGCTGCGGGAACGCGGTCGGTCCAGCCTCGCTCCTTCCTTCACTTCGACCGCCCCATGGCCACCACCAGCAACTTCCACAAGGCCCGCAATTTCCGGATCGACAACTACAACGACAACTCTGTGAATGCGAATCCCTTAGCAGATCCATTGAGCAGTGAGTCTGGCTCACGGAGCTGTAGCTGAGCGTCTCAGCCGATTCTTACCGCGACATATAGAACTCGAGGCTCGGGTTGCAGCAGGTGCTATCCATGACTCGGCCGAGCGCTGTGATGCCCCCAAATGCTATCCAGAGACCCGAGTCGCCGTCCAAGACAACTTGTACCGCTGGATTGTGGATGGTGACGGAGAAGTTGAGCAGCCGAAGAAGATAAAATGGGTGACGGGGCCTGCAGGCACCGGGAAGACGGCCGTTATGGGATCACTAGCAGATCGCTGTGCAAAGGATGGTCTGTTGGGCGCGACGTTCTTCTTTGCATCCTGGTCAGCATCCATTGGCAG
>JANBPK010001561.1:0-31880 GCA_027579435.1 Candolleomyces eurysporus
TGTGAGGGGTGTAGAAGGTACCTGTACCTTCTGACAACACCAGGAGAGAATAATCGTCAGATTAAACCCAGAAGGCACTTGTACCTTCCGATGAAATGGGGAGAACGTGGTGGAAGGTCTACGTGCCTTCTGTTCAAGTCCTGGGTCGAGGTTGGAAGGGAGTGTGACCTGCAAGGGGCATAGAAGGTACCCGTACCTTCCGACAACACCAGGAGAGAATAACTGTCAGAATAAGCCCAGAAGGCACTTGTACCTCCCACACATATGGCAGTCACATACGCCCGCCCGTACTATACGCACCAGCCCACATTGCTTAAGACCGGTGTTTAACGGTCTAGCCCCAGGGGCTGCATTAAATGAGGTCCCTTTGTGATACACAGTGGCTGCCAGGGTTGTCTGGTGTGTAACTGACAGATGGGCCGCCAGGATTTTCTGAGGTCGGCAGCTGCCACTCTGCCCGATTTCCCAGTAGTATCAAAGAAGTGGCCTCCAACCAGAAAGGGGTGCTGTAGACCATCAGGCTGCAGAGTTTCTTTGACATACATACAGAGCAGCTGCATTGTTTTGCAATACAAAGACTGGTGGTGTAAACAAAGAGGCCCCTGGTAGCCCTGAAAAAGCAGCTTGGTAGACACTCAGGCGGCCGATGTTGCGAGTATTTTGAGGGTCAAGTACATGCAGCAGCTGGTGTTTTCACCAAAGCCATGGTTCATTTGACATGGCAGCGGCCAGGTGCATTCATAATGAGGGCAAATAAGCGGAGCAGCTGCACCCAAAAAGAAAGCAAAAAGACACAGCAGCCGCTTGCACAATACGTATGAAGAGTGGAATAGACAATGTGGCTGCAGTCATGATTACCATTTGCATGACTTAGTAAACAGTGCGGCTGCTGCCTGTATGACACTTCATAGGCAATCTAAACAGTGCGGCCACAGATTGGCCAAGAGAATTATATGGTCATCTTAACAATGCGGCTGCAATGAAAACTACCAGATTGGTAGGCCATCTAGACGCTGCGGCTGCTGCATGTACAATTGAATTCATGTTGTCTAAACAATGCAGCTGCTGATTGGCAGCCAAATTGGTAGTGTGGCTGCTAGTTGCACATGCTCAACTGGTTTATATTATGTTGCTGCTGATAAGAGTACCATTCATGATAATTTTGTTGCCAAGCTTTTTAATACTTCTCAATCCCTTGTTACACCAAGGTTTCTCATGCCGGGATTCCTCAATTCATACCATACAGTAAATTTTGATTCACTGTCTTTGCTATCGGGCTTTTGAAATACCTTGGGGGATTATTGCCTTGGTAGATGTGTATTCTATGGTATCTAATCATACCAAATGATTTAGATCTAGCTCATAAATAAAATAATCCACCGATGTTCTCTCAACCACCAATGTTTCACAACCCTCACTATTGCCAAGGCATGTTGGTTCCATGTATCATGCCAATTGTTTGTAGCTTTATAATGGCTTACCAATGTTTTACCTCCAGCGGTGTTCTACACACATGGTAATTTGGTTCAAATAAGCCACCAATGTTCTACAATCAGATATCACCACCAGTGTTCTACACCTATTGCCTGTGTAGTTTTGTTCAAATAAGGCACCAATGTTCTACAATCCTCTTGTCAAGGCATGTTAATTCCATGTATCACTGTGGCTCTATTATGGTCTATCCATGTCATACCTGCCACCTGCTTTTGACACTATCACTGAGGCATGCCAACTCTTGAATATTCCGCTCATCCATGATCAACTGCCATGCACCTACCAGCCACCGGTGTCTTACCATTCATCATTGCTGCACTTTCCTGAATGCAAGAATATCGACCGATTCCATAGCCAAAAGAAAAGAAAATTGCAAAATTTAGATAGTGTTCAACACGGGTTACTGGCGGGTAAACTTACCCCAACCCGTACCTGTACCTGCCAGTTCCCCGTACCTGTGAGGCGGGTATGGGTAAGTGCAGGTAAATTATATTTACCCATGGGTATATCAGCGGATTTTTACAAAAATGAGAGAACGGGCATTTTTATTCAAGTATAAGTAGCTAGAGGTCACTAAACAATAGGATAATCATTAACAGGGATTTTGTCACCATCTCCAACGTCCGGTAACCTAGATGCTTTGATAAATCGGAATTCTTGACAAGGTTTTGTTTTGTCCATGCACCAAGGCACATGAGTGTGCGTGTTGATTGACCTGAAAGGCGGTTTTGGATGTGTGAAATAATAAGCCGGCCTTGGCTGAAGACACATTCCACAGCGACCAACATAGCTATAACACCATAAGTGTCAAACTGTAGTGATTGTAATCAAAACTCACCTGGAATAGTCAAGTAGTCCCGTGCCATCCTCCACAAACGAGGATATGATCCCCAATTTTTGTGCCACCAAGCAAGAGGATCCTTGATATCCTTCACAACCTTTGGGGCCAGGTAGTGATCAAGTTCCAAGAGTAATTCTTCATCTTTGCTGCTGGAATCACTTGAAGATGACACCACTGCAGCACTCATGTCATCATTACTGGACAAGGATGCATGCTTATGTGAATGATAGGCATCAGGTCAAGCGTAGTAGTTAATATATTGGAAAATGTACCTTTGTTGGCCTGCAAAGATTTGTGAGATGAGAGGAACTAGCTTGAAGCTTGAAGTCAGCGTAAACACACTTGAACTCCTTGCGTACAATCTCTTCAGCGGTCTGTATCCAAGTTGATGACCAACCCGCCTTCTTGAAATAACGGAGCTTGTACGATGGATGTAGTACTAACACAAAGTGTCAATTAATCTTGTCATTTGTCATTGTAGCAGAAAAAGAACTCACCAACAGCAATTTGGTACACCTCCAATTCATCTGTAAGTGAATAGTATTTATTGAGTAAGTCCACCCCGAGAGCTAGGGCACTGCAGAGTGACACATTGAGTTTCTCGTCCTTGATTGACTTGGTTAGTTCATCATGCATATGATCCATTGCTGGAATCACATCGGGGAGGTTTGTTGTCTCACTAAAGAATTTCAGGGTTGTTGCTTTGAATACCTATACGGTGTACAAAGTCAGTGCTCAAATAAAGGTAAACATCTCACAGAATCAACAAACCTTGAGTGTATTGCATAACTGTTTCACTATCTCCCACTCCTCGTCTGTCAACTCAAACTTTCGAAGCTCAAGATCACGTCGTGAAGTCAGGTGGTCAATGGCTGGGTGGTAAGTGTACGAGAACTTTACCATATTGTACAATGAATTCCAACAAGTTGTGACATCTCGTGGCATCATTCTGAATTTTATTTTCTTACGCTCTTCAGGCTCCTCGTTTGCCACCTCTTGAATTGCTGTCTTCCAGTGTGGAAGGACAATGGTTGGTGAATTCTTGATTGCATATGCGATCTTCCAGAGCTAGGACAACAGAAGACAGGCAAGCAACTCCATCATAGATCTGTCAAGTTGGACATCGCTTACCTTGGTTAGCATGAGCCACACGGGTCTTGAACTGGCTGCCATCTCAGCAGCTTTCCCACCCAAGGCTGCTTAGAACCGCTCAACCTTGTCTTCCCCAATCTCTTCTCCTTCACTCTCGTCATCACCATTGCCATCGTTCATTTCCTTTTCCTGTTCAATGCCATCTGCAATCCTGCCCAAATCCAGCAAATCTGGCTCACTTTGACTACTTGCCACACTCTCTTCATCACCTCTGACCTCAGTCTCATCTCCATTGCTTGTCTTGCTTTTCTTCACCCCCCTGCTTGCCTCCTCACTTGTTTTGGTCTTCCTCCTTGAATCAAATTGCTGCAGGATGATTTTCACCACTAGATTGACAACATGGGCAAGGCAGCGCACTCTGTTGGCAGCACCGGGATAGCTGAGTATCAGCTTCCCAACCTCGTCAATCATAGTGTTGTTAGCACTCGCATTGTCACACGTTGATACGACTGCATCAGTTTTAGCAAAATAAGTTCACTTTTCGCAATAATAAACTACAAATTTGACGCGGTCTGAGTCTCTAAGTACAAAAACAACTACGCTATCGATAAGGTTCATGCGGCTTGAGAAGGAAAAGAGTTAGTACTACGGCTCTAGGGACACGAGAGTTGAAGCTACTTGAGGCTGTTGTGAGAGAGAGTTCGGTGTAAGAGGAAAAGTGATAGGTGATGAAAGGAGGGCTCAAGACAGCGATGGTCTGATACCTGATCGCTCAAGGTGCGAGGGGGAGAAATGAGTGTATTTGGGATAATTATAAGTGTAGACGAGATTGATGACGACGAGAGGCGAGACAAAATATATCGAAAAGAATGCGAACGCAAAATGACTGCTCGAGTCCGAATCGATGGAAGGGGAAAGGTAAGATGATGGTGGAGAAGGTAAGATGTCCTCTAAAATCCATCTCCAGGGTATATAAGATGGTCCGGTTTGTGTGTACACGCTTGGTGTACAAACAAAGTGCAAGTCCAGTCGGACCTTGCCTAACAACCGCAATATCCTACGAATATTTGAGAACGGTCTGTGGAAATAAAACAGTCCGTAAAAGGTGCGAAAGGGTCCTGAACGAGCGATGGAGTCAACTAAGCGAACCGAGAGACAATAGGGCGAGTGAACCGTTTCTCCGCTCAGAGTCGGGTCACTCCCCACACTGTCAACTTGAAACCGCCCCAGTTGTATTATACCCTGACTGGAGAAGTTACTCTAGTTGACGCCGTGCTAAAAGTCAGGCGGCTCAACTGAAGCGGCGTCAGAAAGTCATATACCTTTACAACACAACTGTCAGGACTCTCAGGGGGCACTACCAGAGAAGTTCAGAAATCAGGTGGCTTCATATTAATCGAGTACAAGTGCTGGAGCGGCTTGAGGAAACCTTCAAAACAACAAAGTCCATGGCTAGTGGTGCGGCTGGGTGGCTGTGATAAACTCCGACGCAATGCGAGGAACTGAAGCGGCTCGAGTCCTGAGTCAAAGGGATGACCAGACCAACCGTTGGTATTGGGGAAAAAGGTGCAGCTGACTCCACATGGGGCGACCATACCTATCCAAGCGGCTTGAGGATGGCAACGGGGGTAGGGGACGTGGAGCAAGGATGCCCGTCCACCCTCGATCATCAGTCGGCATCTCACACGGCTTCACCAGAAAGGAAATGGTGATCTAGATTTGGCATTCAGAGGCATGCCTGACTCGCGCAGCTACAATCTTGGTGTGGCCTCTACCAATACCCGGTTCTATTTTCTCTTTATCTTTTGCTTGGACTCTTATTATTGGCTATGAGCTTGTCTATCATGTGTGTCATTTATCTATTTTTATGCGGCTTGAAGTAGTATATATACATGCTAACCACTGACTCGAGTGGCATCATCATATCATTGTTGTTTTATCTTTACTTGCATTTATCAACAAATCTATTGAGCTTTTCTGCTTATATTTCACACGGTGTGAACTATCAGTTGTATTGGAAACCTAGGAACTTAAGCAGTCATAAGGAGTGACTACTAAAGAATAGGAACCTTACTAGCAGTACACTAGGGTACTTCTAGTTCTGTGGAGTGTATCAAAGAGAGAACTTGAGAACTTAGTATTCTTAATTCACTCAATAACCCCCACAAACTTGCACTTTGACTTCGTGCGGCCTGACTCTCACACCACATGACTATACACCGCTCACAGATAGGTTGTGGTTGGTGTTTTGTGTCTGTGTTCTGAGCTCGGCAGCACCGATCTCATCATTTGGAGCCCACTGCAAGGGGAGTGAATATTTGGTTTTTATCTCTCTTTAGGAAGTGAGGGTTTCTGGTTCGCAAAAGAGCGAACAGAATTCGAACTCGTACAAGACATCTTATTTCGCGAGACCAGGCTCAACACCAGAAGACTATCTGGCTGAGGAAGTATCTCACAGAATAGAGGAAACTCGTCAGACAACTGAACGAGCACAGTGTGTTGGAAGGAACACTCACAACTCAAGGGACGCAGGAACAGTAGTTGTCAATAGTTATTTGCCAACTCGATGCCCCACTACACGAAGAACTGTTAGGAGACAGACTTCGGACTCAGACTTAGGAGAATCGAACTTTCATCCTGCTCAAGAAGAACAAATTGAAGAGGCTAGTGACTAAACTCTTCGATTCTCAAAGGCGAAGAAAGTACTTTAGACTTAACTAGCTTTCTTAATCAAATGGCTAGAGGAGCAAGCGGAGGAGCGCAAGGGAGTCGTGCTGGCAGTGAGGTGGAGGGACCCACTGCGTCTAGGAGGCCAGTTAAGAGCATGCCTGCGGCGTACAGTGGCAAGCACCCTAACTACGATTCCAAGGATCCATCTACGGCGACGAGGTTCTTTGATGGAGTAGCGCTCGCTGCAGAGACGGCAGGGCTCAAGGGGCATGACAAGGAAATCGTCAAGAATGCTCTGAGTTACTTGGACTCTCAGACCGCTCGAAAATGGGGACTGTTGAAAGGAGGGCATGATCCATACGACTTCGAGCTTTGGAGGAAGTCGGTCATGCAAATTTTGCCCAAGTCATCGAGGTATGATCTTGGATCTATGGCTCGCTTGGAGGATATTTGTCGCGATGCCAAGAAGCGTCCTATTGGAAGGGATGAGAAAGCGGCCTACTACAAGTTTGCTTTAGGTTTCAAGGCTGAAGGCGATCCACTGCTCGAGTCTGGCATAATTGCCAACAGGGATTTGGTGGTTAAGTTCTTAGGTGGCTTGAAGCCTAGCTTCAGAGACGCCTTGAACGAACATTTTTCTTGGCAAGGACCTCCTGAGGGTGCTGAAGAGGCACCACGTGATGAAGAGGATCCTTATACGTTGAATGTTGTTATATCCATGGCGACCGCTATGGTAGACATAGCAGCGGTTGGACCTTTTGGGGCCGTCGCTAGTGCGGAAGAGGACGTGGCTTGACTGACAGGAAAGACCCGGATGGTCTCAAGGACCTGAAAGTCAAACAAGAGTCTATGACAGAGGACATGGCAAGAGTCTTCACAACACTCGACCAAGTTGCCAAGTTGGTCTCTAAACTGACGACACCGTTCGACACCTTCTCTACTACCATTAAGGCAATGTCAAATGGTGCTTCGGTGGGAACACCTAGTAGGTATCCACCTCCAGCGGCAGGACAGTGGCCGGGAATGTATCCTTGACCAGCGGGAGCAACCTTCAATTGCTGGTATTGTGGGCAACCAACCCATACCATTTCCCAGTGTCCCCAAGTTAGGATTGATATCGAGAAAGGGCGTATTACTCAGCGAGGTAGTACTATCTACTGCAAAGGAACCATGATGATTAGGGAGTCACCAGACAACGCTACCATGAAAGAAAGGGTAGACAAGGCTTGGAAGGCGCCCACACAGGCCGACCTCAACTTGCTCGAGGAATATCCCGCAACAGAGGAAGAGGCCTTTGAGGTACTCTACCAGCATCAGGAAGAGCAGGTGGCTCATTTGGTTTTGAATCAGTCTCTAGACCAGATGAGAAGGGACCAGCAATCCTTCCTCAACAAACTTGTGAGTCAACTCAAGCCGGCTCAACAGGGAGCGGCTCCAGTTGCTGAGGCACAGAGAGAACCCACAATGCGAGAAGTCTTTGAACAGTTGGTAGGACTGTCCAAGCAGCTCGAGACCATGGAGCAAAACCAACTCCAGACTCGTTGAGCGGTGGCAGCCAACCAGGAGGATTTTTGAGAGGCCTGGCGAAGGAAAGAACCCCGGCCTCCTCGAAGCGCGTTGACAAGGAACCGGGTAACTCTCTGGAGGGCCAGACAAGCAAGGTCAACGACATTCAGAAAATACAAAATCCCAAAAATACATTAGGACCTGGTGGTTTGGAAATTGTGGAACCCGTGCGGCGTCCTTTGCCATATGTGGAGGTTCCCGCACTTAGGACAAAGCCGATCTCTGGCGGCAAGGCGCTGGCGCCTGAACAGATGCCTGTGGCCAAAGGTACTCTAGACCTCAAGAAGGCTCTGAAAGACTTGGTGATTAGCATTATTAGGGAGATCTTCTCTCTGCCTCATCCGGTTAGGTTTGCCGACCTTCTGAAGATGTCGCCTCTAGCTAAACAAGTGGCTTCAGAAATGCTTAGACAAAATAGGATTCTTAGGACCAAGGAAGGCTTGGTCACCAACGTACAGGAAGCATGCTATGAGGACTTAATGGAGGTGAATAGCCAGTTGGGACTGGATCCCGGAACTCTGCTTGACGACATAGAGAGTATCTATTCTCAGATGGCTGAGAAAAGTTCAAGCGGCTCTGCAAGACCTCCCACTCGCGCCGCTTCAGTAGAAGAAGTATCTGAAGAGGCGGCTCGAAGTGAGCAAGAAGTCATAGAGGTGTTGCTGCAAGACCTACCTATGCCGGACTTTTATTCTTTGGACGGCGTAGGAGAAGTTCCTCGAGGGGGGATCATCATCCTGGGCCCGGTGGAGGCCTTCCTACTAGAAAATGGGGGCACTCGAGTTAGAGGAACTGTGACCGCTTCAGAATCTGAGAAGATTCGTGTGTTCTATCTGACCGTAAACAATGCGCAGTGTGAAGAATGCATCTTCGACGAAGGGTCGCAAGTCTGTTCAGCAAGTGAGGCCGCAGCACAAGCTCTGGGAATCACTTGGGATCCCGACTTGACTATAGGGCTGCAATCCTTGAACTGCACGACAGCCCATACCTTGGGTTTGGCACATAATGTGCCCATCAATTGTGGCAACGATGTAATTGCCTATGTGCAGTTGCATATTGTCCGGGACGCGGCTTACAAGCTGCTCTTGGGGCAACCCTTCCTCTCTGTAATGAGTGCCCAGTCCAACAATCATCCAGACGGGACTCACACTATCACCTTGAACAGTTTGAGTAGGATTGTAGTTCCCTCCGTCCCGAGAGGAGAAATTCCTGAGCAGTACAGGGAGGAATTGCAGACTTCTTTTCGAGCCTCGAGGATTTGAACCAGTTTCAAGGAGAGGAAATAGCGGCAATTGTGGAAATGTCTGAGGATGGAATTCCAAGGATTGTATCAACCGCTCAGCCACAGGATGGGAAGGCTTTCACATCAGAAGAAAAGAAAATCATATACTTACAACAGGCCTTAGGAGAACCTGATATTGACCAGAGGGATAGGGAAACCTTTGAGCTTTATCTGAGTTCTATTTCAGAGGAATCAGGGATTTATCCACAGGAACAACCTTTGGGAAATCCGAAGGCTCAGGAGGCGAAAATAAAGGGAGTGTCGACTGGCAAGAAGTACAAACCGGTTGACAAGAAAGTCAGACCTGTGTATGGTACTCTTCCGGAAGAATTTTGCATAGTGCGGAATATTACCGGTGACCCTCTAGAAGGGATGCCAACACTATCTCCGACGCCGCCTGAGTTTTCACCTAAGGAACGGTACACTCAGGAAAGGATGGAAGGGTTTGACAAGGTGCACCAAGACTTCTGGTGGCCTGAGGAATGAAAGCTCATGCACCATCTTATGACTGAGCAGAACGAGGCATTTGCTTGGACCGAAACGGAGAGAGGAAAACTTAGGGAAGATTTCTTCAAGCCAGTGCAAATCGCCACTGTTCCTCACACACCCTGGGTTCAAGGGAACCGACCCATCGCGCCGTTTCTATTCGAGCCGGTCTGTGAACAGATTAGGAGCAAGATAGAGGCGGGAGTGTACGAACCTTCAAGTTCTTTGTATCACAGCAGGTGGTTCTGCGTACTGAAGAAAGACGGGAAAAGTCTACGAATCGTACATAGTCTCGAGCCGCTCAATGCGGTTACGATTGCGCATTCTGGACTACCTCCCAACACTGAGGAATTGGCGAGCCACTTTGCAGGACGCTCATGCGGCACGACAATGGACTTATATGTAGGCTATGATGAACGGGTACTGGACAAATGATCTTGAGATTTGACAACTTTCCATACGCCGTTTGGTGCTATGCGACTTGTCACCTTACCTATGGGGTGGACCAATTCAGTCCCCATCTTCCATGAGGATATCACCGCTATTCTACAACCTGAAATTCCGCACATTACAGAGCCTTTCATCAACGATGTCCCTGTTAAAGGACCTCTGACATGGTATGAGTTACCTGGTGGGGGATATGAGACTATACCTGAAAATCCAGGCATACGACGGTTTGTATGGGAGCACATTCAGGATGTCAACAGGGCCATCCAACGGATGAAGTACTGTGGAGGCAGGACACTGAGCTCCGTGCCCAGTTATTAGTCCGCCAGGCCACCGCTGTTTGTATCAACGAGCTGCGTGAGCAGATGGAGCGGCACGAGCATTGCCGCCTCCGTGACTTCTGTTGTCCCCTTCCCCAGGTGTCGCCGCTTCAACTCATGCTCATGATGCCCCAGTCTCGACAACCAGAGACCACGCCGTTCCAGCTTCCTCCAGCAAGAAATCGGTGAAGGAGTAGAAGGAGGGAAGGGATAAAGAGAAGACTTCCAAGGTTCAGACCACTTCAGCCAAGCTGTCCAAGGCTTCAGGCGAGGTGTCTACCTCTAAGTTGTCCTCAAAAGGAAAGGAAACTGGTTCCAAGATAAAAACTCAATCTGCCAAAGAAGTTGCTGCTCCAGAAGTCAAGGAAAAACCCAAGACTCGCGCCGCTTCTCAAACCAAAGGTTTGAAATCAAAGGGCAAACATCGCGCCGCTCCAAAANTCGAAGGAGACCATCTCTGAGGAGGAACAAGTCAAGGAAGGAGAAACCGTCGAGCAGGACGAGGATGTGGAAATGCAGGAAGTTGACGCTGCCGGAGAGGAGATAGAAGAAGACGCCTCCATCCCGGTAGACCAGTTGGACGAGGAAGACGAGGAATCCAACTAGAATTCCTCCCTCCTCACTCAATCCTCTTTCTCCGTAGTATCAGACAGCCTTAGTCTCGGCATGCCTTCAAAACTGTAGTCCACATATGCTTCATTTCCGTCTTCTGTAGAGTTTTCCAAACCCTGTATTGTAGCTTCATCCAAATCAAAACCACTGTCCTTTCCATTGCCTATCTGTATGGACTTCCTCGGATAGTAGGGAATTACCCTGAATGCCCTGACCTTGCTGTGATATACTGATCCGTCTAATTCTGCCAAGATATACGCACCGCCTTTATTTCTAGTGATCACTACCATGGGTCCCATGTAACGCAGCTTCATCTTTTTGTAAGGCTAGACTCGACAGCCGTGTTTCTCATCAGTACCAGGTCACCCTGCTTGAAGTCCCAATCCTTAATAGTTGCCTTATTTGCCTTAGAATATTCTTTGACCCGACGCTGAGAAGCAGCGTCGACCCGCTTCATAACACTCTCAACATGAGTCTGATGCCTTGCTAAGGCTCTTGCCCTCACAGCTATCAAATCCTCAGTTGCCATAATACCCGTTGGGGGTTCCACTAACCAAGTGGCCTCTTGCACATTGAGCGGCGTGACAGGTTCGGCTCCCATTAATGCAAAGAACAGAGAGCAACCCAACCTTTTACGAACAGTGATCCTATTGGCCCACATAACATTTTCGAAGAACCAGTACCACTTGCTCATGTCGCCGCCTGTGGCTTTGTAGAGACTTTGCCTTACGTCCCAGTGAGGCCGCTCGATCTTTCCATTTGCCTTAGAGTTATATCCTGAAATTGAAATCCCTGTAATCCCATATTTTTGTCGCAGCCATTCCACAGCCGCAATGAAAGGTTTCCCATTGTCGGTAATAATCCGACTAAGACATCCCCACCTACATATGATGTCCGAGAAGAGCCAGGCTCCTATGGTTGCTGCAGTCTCTTTCCGAAGCAGTCTCCCTTCCATCCAAGACATAAGAGCACACCGACCATGCACAATATAACCATGTCCATTGCTAGGCGGTGTCATATGCAGGGTATCAATATGTACAGTCTGGAATATAGACAGAGTCTCTGTAACCTTTGGTGGTATTTTCACCAAGGTTTTCTGGCAAACTTGACAAAGGTGACACATTCTGACGAACATCTCAGTATTGCGTTCTACCTCTGGCCACCAGAACCGTTTGGTAAGAAATGCCAAGGTAGCGTAGTGGCCCCTATGGCTGTTCGCATCATGCGCTCCTTCGAAAATAGTCATTCTTTGTTCTGGTTTGATGTACAGGTGATGGTGTCCTTCACCATTTTCTCACCAGTACAATTGACCATCCTTCGAGACAAAGAACCGTGCTGCAAACCTTTCGAAACCTTTCCGGTCCTTGGCAGCCACCTCACGCAGCTTGACCACAGGTGTAGATAACCATGCCTGCACCAGGGGAACCCACCGGTTGAGCTGCCTCCCTCGGCTAGTTCGCCAGCTGGTTGGGTAGTCCTCCCCCACTGAGTCAACCACCTTTTCCGGTGAGGCAGCTTGAAGCAGGACTGACGCTGCTTCAGACTCAACAGAGAGCCTCTTGGTCTCCTCAAGATGGTTCAAGAGTTGCTGAAACTCAAGGTCTCGACTAAACAAGTCTTCCTCTTCTTCCACTCCTTGGAATAAGAGGTGATGGACAACGTCTCAGGAGACAGTCTGAAGATACCCCCCCCTAGTATCTATTTGGTCCCTGAATGCCTCAAAAGGTAGAGGATCATCGTCCTCCGGGAACTTCTTAGAATATGTGATGGGATCTGGCGGATCCGTATCAAGGAATTCCTCGAACTCATGCCACTCCGGATCACCAGGATGCTTGCGCCACCTTGATAAACCGTCAGCAGGGAAAGTCTTGCCCATAACATGACTGAGTTTGAAGTAGAACTTCCTAACGTTCTTGATCCAACGATTAATAGTCGCATTTGGCGCTGCTCCAGGATTCTGTAGCATCCCTTGGACATACTTAGCATTGGTCTCAACCACTAGAGGTCACGCCATAACCAGGGTGTACTCATTTTCCTTAAGCGCTCGCATGATCCCATATAGTTCCCTTTTTGCCTGTGAATAATTTGCCTCTGTAGAATTTAATAAGGTCAACCCAAAACGAATATAGTTCCATTTGTTAGGGTCGACAGCATCTCGTTGACTATTGTACCAGCCCACTGCTAGATATGAAGTGTCAACAGACAATCGAACGGGTTGACCACTGGTCATGTCAAGCAGCTTGAGGACTGGAGCTTCCTCCACTGCTTTCTTAAGGTCTGCCATAGTCTTGTCTTGTTCTTTGCCCCACTCCCATTGAACCGATTTCCTAGTCACGCAGGGTTTTTGACCACATATTTTGAGTCTAACTACATTGAAAATACATAGAAAATACACCATATATTTTTAGTGTATTTTTACAATAAATATAGAATAAATACAGAAGGTATGTATTTTTTTGGAAAAAAATATGAAACCATTATGGATCAAAAGTCAAGTTCCATTGGTTTACCTGGTGAGTAAAAACCAGTCCAATGGAACTTAGTTTTGACCCATAATAGTTTCATATTATCTCAGTATTTTTTCCAGAGAATACATACTTCTGTATTTGTTATGTATTTTTACAAAAATACACCAAAAATATATGGTGTATTTTCTATGTATTTTCAATGTATTTGGATCCAAAATATGAAGCAAAAAACCCTGTGTGAGTGGTCCATAAAGTGCTTCTGATCCGTGATGTGCTTGGATTTTGATTGTATGGTCCTTATGCCTCTTTATGAGTGAATCAAGTGAGTAAAACACAAGATTCATAATGATTGAAGTAGTAATAATACATGTTAATTGAAGGAAAAGATTCTGCAAAGGTTTTATTGATTTAAAGGACAAAATAGACCAAAAACAATGTCAGTTAACAGAAAGAGAAATGGGTCTGGGTTTTCTGGTAAAGGAGAGTTTGTTACAAAAAGAAAGAAAAGAGGCAAAGAGGTAATGGATCTGGAATATACCATAACAGGGGTGTGGTCGGTGAGTACTGGGTTGACACAGAGTTTTTGACCCTTTACTTTGAGTCCAAGCAGAAAATGCACCATATAGTTCCATTGAGCTTTCTGTGGAAAATACTAAACTATTATGGGTCAAAAGCCAAGTTTCATTGGTTTGCCTGGAAAGTCTWAAAAATCAATCCAATGGAACTTGAATTTTGACCCATACTAGTTTACTATTTTTTGCAGAAAATACATATTAGGGGGTTTCATGGTAGGGTGATTTAGGCCCTATTTAGAGTCCTATTTAGCATCTGATTTAGCCAAAGTAGGACCCAAAGTAGGAGTGTGCACTGTGAATGACCAAGGCTTGATTTGCAAAATTGGAGAGACTTTTTGGTCTCCGTACATCATGTGCTACACATCAATTCCTGCCCTCCGGTGCTGCGCCGCCTCTTCTAATGCCCGCTGCATCAAGTATCCATCTGAAACTTCTCCTCTTTGTGCCAACCATGATCAAAAAAAATTCAGAAATTTATCTCCAAGTATTCTATAGACTTGAATAAGACATCACCTTGTTTCAAACTCTCAAATTAAAACTCTCATCATGCCCAAAGTATCTGAAAGACAAGCATTCATCTGGGCTATCCTGCTTGCCACCCAGGAAGAAATTGAAACATATCTGGATGACCTTGAAGATGAAGACGACTATCTCAATGATTTATCCGAATTTGAAGCCAATTTGAGCTCTGAATCAGGCTCAGACATTTCCCCAGAAGAGAACTCTACCTCGTCTTCCTCCTCCACCTCCTCCACCTCATCTACCTCTTCTACCTCTTCTACCTCTTCCACCTTATCATCAAGCAATAGTATGAATGCTATATCACAATCACCCGACCCAGAGGACGTCCATATGGATATCCTTGGCTGCTATGCAGGGATTCTGGAAGACCTTTTGGCAAACCGTGTTCTCAACCCATCAACCTCTGTACCCAAGGTTTCACAGCTCTATCTTGTGCTTACAGAGTTTAGAAGCACTGATCCTATCCGCTTTTGACAAAACCTTCGTGTTCAACCCACCACCTTTGATGAACTTGTTGTGAGAATTGAAGATCACACCGTGTTTCACAACAGGTCATCCACAGCAAAACAGTTGCCGGTTGAGATTCAATTGGCAATTGCACTCTTTTGCTTTGGCCATGATGGCAATGCAGCATCTGTTGAATTGATTGCACAGTGGGCTGGGGTCAGTGCTGGTATGGTAATAAAGGCTACAAGGCATGTAATTATTGCAGCTCTATCTATGCACAATGATGTCATCCATTGGCCCTTGCCAGACAAAAAGGAAAAGGCAAAGGAATGGGTTGAGAACACATCATGCCCAGCATGGAGAGATGGGTTCTGTATGGTTGATGGCACTCTCATTCCACTTTTGAGAAGCCTGGCTACCATGGAGAGGCATATTTTGACAGGAAGAGTAATTATTTGCTGAGTGTTCAGGTGTGTGCCACTGTGTGTTGATTTGCCCAAATTGGTTGCTGAAGTCCTTGTGGAATAGCTTATAACCCTACCCAATCTCCATATTATCAATAATGTTGTGGGGTTCTGTGGGAGCACGCATGATGCTAGTGCGTTCCGCTCATCACACACCTACACATCCATGCCATCTCTCTTCTGCGAGAATGAGTGGCTTTGGGCTGACTCTGCTTACGCACTGGAGAAGTGGTGCATTACCCCATACAAAAAGCCCCTTTCAAGTATTTGAGAGAATGCCAAGTTCAATTATCATCTTTCACAGGTGTGTTTGCAAATATAACTTATCTGCTTGCTGCTTAACGGAGGGTTCAAATCTAGGTTTGCGTCAAGTCAGAGCATGCTGTTGGCTACCTCAAAGGTCAATTCTGCTCTCTTTGAGGTCTAAGGCAACAGATTGACAACCCCTGGGACCATTCTAGGGCTGTCGCATGGATTAAGGCACGTCTTGTGCTCCATACTCTCGTTTTCAAGATCAAGAATGGGCAGGAGAACACTGAATTTGTCAAAGAGCTGGTACAATGTGGGCTTGATGAAGGACCTGCTGGAGCCACTGAAGATGAGGTTGTTGTTGAAAGGTGAAGGGAGACACAGGGCCAGCTTAAATGAGAGCAGCTGAAGGGATATTTATTTGAGTATTTGGAGCAACAGGAGGATATCAAAGACATATAGATGATCAGCAATTAGATGAGGGAGCATCAATATCACTTGGTGGAAGAGTTTGAGTAAAAGGGCTGCTGGAACGTCCATCATAGGCAAACTGGGAACCTCCAAGTTCAAAATCAGCACCAGCAGCTTGAAAAGCAGTCCTGTGTTGGTCAATGGCAGCCTGGATACAAATGAGTTCAAGCTGGAGCTTGAGCTCACTCTCCCGGGCCTCTCATTGTTTGTGAATGTCAAAAAGTCAAGCCTCCCAATCAGGATCAGCCCATTTGGCCTTCAGCTCATACTTGAGCCACTCTGCCCTTGCCTTCTCCATAGCCAGTTGTAAGAGATCTTACCACATTCGGACTCATGACTTCCTTTATCGTCGTTAAAACTCCGATTTACTTCCATATAAAAGGACTCAATGATCAGTTATTTCCTGTATTCTACCTTTTCCCAACTTCGAATCCAGAGCTCTAACAACTCATATCGTCTCGTCTCGTCTTAGTGTCAACAACGCCGTTGTCTTCCACTTTTTTTTTTTGAGTCTCTAAGAGTATCGTAAGTGTATCGCGCTGGTCTTTGACCACATACACCCATTGACATCGCTTGGGTATCGCGCAGGTCGTAGACTGCATACCAGAGTCGCTATTGACTCAACAACGTACCCACCCTTACTGAGCATCTAGTCACCCTGACTCGTACGCGGTCGCAGACGGCAAATATCTCCATTCCACCTGTCCCGCCTAACTTGCCAGTGTTACTAGAGGAACGCCAAGAGTCTTTGCCACTCCCGCCCTTGACACTGTCTCTGTTTCGGACAGCCTCCTTGTCCTCCTCACACTCTTCGAGTTCTTCCGACTCTGACTCCGACTCTGAAATCATCACCATCATCTCAACCGACATGAACAAAGAGAAGAATATTGCTGTTTTGGAGGTCTCTACCAAGGCTCCTCCTACCCTGAAACCGGGCAATGTTGACCCTGAGATTACTCAGCGGTTCGAAAACGCTTGTTGGAATTTCTTTTCCGAAAAGGGTGTTAAGGAGGAAGACCAGGTCAAGAGGGTCCTCAATGCTTCCTTCCACGATAATCGTATGATTCATTGGGTTGACTGTAACCGAGCGGCGCTGGAGGCTATGAAATTCCCCAACTTTATGGTCGAGTTCTGTTTGCAGTGGCTGGACACTCACTGGTCAGGCCAGATCGACGCCGAACTTCACATTATGCGACAGAACAGGCGACCCTTCTGCGAGTGGTACATGGACTTGACTTCTATTTGAGGAGCCTCCTACTTAAAGGTACCCCTGACGAAATGTCTGACAAGGAGCTTAGGAAGCTCGTTTACTCGTTGCTGGATCCTCACCTCAGGTCTCATGCAGAGCAGGAGCGCTTCAGGTCCATCGTCAATTTGAAACAGTGGTCGGATGCGTTGGCTCTCGAGGACTGCTCTATCAGGACAGAGGCGGCCTTCTTCCGCGCTTCCAAGGCTTCCAAGGGTCACTGTCTCTGGCAGTGGGGCATCTGGCAATAACTCAACCCAACGTAACAAGAATGGTAGCGGTACGGCCGCCAACGGCAGGGTCAAGCCCCCGGCACTCACTTCTGACGAACGCGAATTGCTGAAGGAACACGATGGTTGCTTTGTCTGCCGAGAATTCTACGTGGGACACAAGAGTTCCAACTGTACAGGAAAATACCCGGATGGCAGCAATTACACCGAGCTTATGGTCGACGACGCCCAGTCTGCCGCGGCTAAGCGAGGGAAGGCTTTCAACACGAGGGGAAAGTCTGCCAGCACGTCTACTGCAAAGGGGAAAGGGAAGGCTGTTGCGGCCGCTATTGTGGATGAAGTTGATGACATTGAGGAGGTAGGAGTTGCGGCTTTGGCCGACTCCCTCAATTACGAGTCTGATTCCGACGTGAGTGTTCCCTGCCTTTTGGCTCCCCCTCTTCACTGGCAGGGTCTCGTTTGGGACTCTGACAATGTCCCTTCCTTTTGTTCCAACTGTCTGCTCGACTGTGGCTCACAGCTTGTTCTTGTCAGTGAGGATTTCGTTCACAGGACTGGTCTCCAAAAATTCCCTTTATCCCGCCCTATTCACATCACTGTTGCGATACCCGAGATCCCCGACTCCGCCATTCAGCTGTCATCAAAAAGCAAGGTTGTTTATCGCTTTGGCGTTTCCATTACTGTCTCTTCACCTGATAATCGTTGGTCTGCAAAAGAAATTACGGCTGTACTTGTACCGTGTCTTCTAGACAACTGTGATATTATATTGGGTCTGCTGTGGCTCACATCGAATCGTATTGTCATGGATTTTGAGAATTGCTCTGCCATCGCTAAGTCATGTGGGTACGATCTTTTGAAGCCTATTGCACTTCTGCCTACCAACCGCAAGGCGGTGAGGAGATGGTCCTGCCACGAGTTGTCCTCCCTGAAGCATAACTTCCACGATATGTTACTGGAGCTATGTGCCGTTGTGTGGCACCAGAACCTTACTTCTCCCTGTGATGAGGAACGTCGTGGCGCAGTGGCTGCCATCACTGCAAGGATCGTCACTCTTAACGAGAAGAAGGAGATGGCCGAGCTTCACAAAAGGATAATGTCCGAGTATGCTGATGTGTTTGGTCCAGTGCCTCATGTTGACGTACTTCCGGAGCATGAGTTCTGCAGAGTCAAGTTGAAGGATGAGGAAGTCGCCTTGGACTCTCGTTCTTATCCTTCCCCACGTAAGTATCGAGAGGCGTGGACTAAGCTGATTGATGAACATATTGCAGCGGTGATGGGTGGTTGATAATGAGCACTGGTACAGCGTCTAGGTATCGCCCAGGAAGGGGACTAAGACCTAGGTACCGGGGGCACACAACTACAGGCACCATAGCTCAGTGGTAGAGCAACACAGCCATAGTGTAGGGGTCGCAGGTTCGAATCCTGCTGGAGCCACTCTTATTTGTTGATTATGAAGCTAGTCATATCTCAGGCGTATCATCTGGAGCCCACCGCGAGGGGTCATTTTCCAATATGGCCCTGGATTCCCACGGTTGAGATGTGCATTGGTGTAGTAATTCAATAGAGACAAGTGTAACCATTATCTTCACTAGGCTTTAGATTGCACAGCACCAATTGGGGTGACTAGCCAGCTGCCGGTTAGGCATGTGCGGGGTCATCTTCGCAAGTACACTGTGTGTGAATGGAGGACCATTCATTCTAAAGTCGGGGGGGAGATGATGGGTGGTTGATAATGAGCACTGGTACAGCGTCTAGGCATCGCCCAGGAAGGGGACTAAGACCTAGGTACCGGGGGCACACAACTACAGGCACCATAGCTCAGTGGTAGAGCAACACGGCCATAGTGTAGGGGTCGCAGTTCGAATCCTGCTGGAGCCACTCTTATTTGTTGATTATGAAGCTAGTCATATCTCAGGCGTATCAGCGGGAAGGATTGTTCCTTCATCTTCTCAACACTCATCCCCAGCCTTCTTGGTTCCTAAGGCTGACCCAACAGCCGATCCTCGTCTGGTAGTCGACTACAGGAGACTGAACGCGAACATCGTCCCCGATTCTTACCCTCTACCCAATATCCCGGACATCTTCTCAGACTGTAGCAAGGGTCGGTTTTGGTGTAAATTTGATATGACAAATTCATTTTTTCAAACTAGGGTTCACCCTGATGATAGACATCTCTTTGCTATGAACACCCCGATTGGTGCGTTTGATTGGGTGGTCATGCCTATGGGATTTCGTAATGCCCCAAGCATTCACCAGCGTCGTATGACAGTGGCTTTGCAAGAGCACATCCAGCGTATTTGCCATGTGTTTGTCGACGACTGCATCGGGTGGTCAGATTCCGTCACTGCTCATGAGACGGTGGTTCGTATAATTTTAGATGCCTGCCGTGCTAACAGACTCTACCTGAACCCAAAGAAGTCGGTTATTGTTACGACTTCTGTCACCTTTCTTGGCTACTGCATTGACACTGCAAGCAGAGATCAGTTTCGCAGAGTGTGACACAGGTCTAATACTGCGACTGACAGATTGACTTTCAGAGACCTGTTGCTCCCATGTACCTACCAATCACATGCTAATAACATGGGACCGTGTTTCGTCCATGGCACTGCCGTGTCAGGGCTTATAGTCTGTTGCACCCATATTATACGCACCAGCCCACATTGCTTAAGTCCCGTGTTTAACGGTCTAGCCCCAGGGGCTGCATTAAATGAGGTCCCTTTGTAATACACAGCGGCTGCCGGGGTTGTCTGGTGTGTGTCTGACAGACGGGCCTCCGGGGTTTTCCCAGGCACTAATATGCCAAAATCCCGGTGGCATCAAAGGGGCGGCCCCGGCCTTGAAAGAGGTAGTAGTGTAGATGCTGGCTGCAGAATCCTTTTGGCATATATACAGCGCAGCCGCATTATTTTTGCAATAGAGGCTTGGTTTTGTAAACGAAGAGGCCCTTGGTAGCCCTGAAAGTGTAAAGCCCAGTAGACACAGAGGCCGCCGATGTTGAGGGTTGAGGGCCAAAGTACACACAGCGGCCGGTGTTTGTACTGTCAAAGCAATGGCTGATTTGACGCTGCAGCTGCACTGTGCATTATTGACCAGGGCAATATAGTGAACACTGCAGGACCAGTGCAGTTAATCCGCGGCTCCCATAGTGGCCACAAGGTGTTAGACAGACTCTGAGAGACCGATGTGTAATCACTCTGGGACCACTGGACATACTGCGGAAAAACAGGCTTGTGTTTCGTCCATGGACCGTTCATGTAATCACAAGAGACACCCATTGTGTGACTGGCTGAAACAAGCCCGAAAAACAGCGGTTGAACTGAGTGTGTCCCCGGCCAATAAAAAAAAAAAAGACCCGACCGTAAGTCCAACATGTATACACCGGAGGAACGGTCGAAATAAATCCTATGTTTTGACCGTTCCTCCTCAATGTTTACACAAGAAACATGCGCGTAGAAGACTTTCTATTGCCACTTTGCGCCGGCTATTACGCCTCCGGGCACTTATCTTATGCCACTGCGATAACCTCAGAAGGGACATCAGGATAGTATCGAGATAAAATACTGAAATACATTTTTTAAGTTTCTCTTTGAGGCATAGCGTTCGAAGACCGACAGCACTTTCAATGAGGCATGCTCACAAAAAAAAAAAAAGGTTTCCGCTCGTCCCAATCTGGTAGCCGCCGGAAGATAGCCCACGTGGGCAGATGATGACGTGGGCGTCTTGTTGACTGTTTCTCTCAAATGCGACCACGACTGGCCTATCGCTTTCTTTGCACCGCTGCCACCATCTGCGCTTGTCAACCTGTCGTTCATTGTAGTATGTCATCGCTGTACTCATCCCTGTACCGTGGTCTTTTTCTGCCTCTGCATCTTGACCATCCTACCTTTGACACACTCTCTGGTCCTTCGCTGCCCAACGCCTATGCCTCTGCTTCTTGACCATCCTACCTTTGACACGCTTAGCATCCCGTGTAGTGGCTGGTCCCAGTACGTCCACGCTTGCCAGCTGATCATGATCTTTGACTCTAAATTCTTGTACTGACCAGTCTCTTTTTGCTGCCTTTGTCTCTTGCGGCGCTTTTTCATTCAGAATCTCGCGTTCGGGTCCATATATAAGCAAGCATTTTTCTCCTCCAACAATTGCGAAGTCACCACCCACATCATCTGCTCTTATCCCAGCATCAGCTCCGTCAACAGCTTCGCCATGCCTTCCAAGTCATCAGTTCGTCGTCAGAAACACGCCCCTGTTGGCCACAGGCATCGTGTCCAGGTCCAGAATGCCACCGATGCCCTCAGTTCGCCGATGCGGCGCTCCCCTGTCGCCCAGTCCAATCAGCCGGTGAGCTCATAGCCTGTGCTTTGGCTTGGTCTCAAGCAGACACTGACGGCATATTTTTGCAGGTTGCCGGTCCTTCCAGTCCATCTTATATGTACGGATATCGCGACAGGCGGGCTCTGATTGTCCCCTCGCCCGATAGACGGGTCCTCTTCAGCCCCCCGCCTACAAGGCAGCGTCTCGTCAGCCCTCCACCACTCAACAGGCGGGCTCTTCCTTCCTCCCCGCCCACCTTCACAAACCCATTCTATACTCCCGGTGGGACCCCCTCTCTTATGGAACTTGACGGCCAATCCGAGCGCAGCGGCAGTACTTTCACCGACCGCATGTCAGTGACCCCCGATGTCGTCGTTCCTCGAGGTGGTGACCACAGTGACGGCTCGTCCACCGTGGTCCCCATGGATTTTCATCACCCCCACCCTCAACTCCCTCTCCCTCAAAACACATATTTTGTCACTGCGGTAAGCGTTTTGCAAGGGTCTGCGCTACGTTAAACCTCACTTCGCTGAAACCTATTTGCAGGTTGACTTGGACAACTTACGAAACGCCATTCACTTCATGCACCATGCAGTCGTGCTCGTGGACACGACTCTCAATACTCTGTGGGTGCAGAATCCCCATTGCCCTTATTTCCGCCGTGCTTAGTTTTCTTTCACTTGCTCATCCCTTTTGGTTCAAAATCAGTAATAATTGTACTTATAAATAAGTCTCTATGTCTGCCGTCCTCTTGTCCTTGGAACTGTCCGACTTGTGCTCTATACTTGTAAATTCACTCCCTTCACTACATCTTACAAAACCAATCAAATTACCAATCCCTTGCCTCCCCACGCACCATAACCCACTAGTGGGTATTTATGTCTATGTGTTCTCGCTCTCCATCTGGTGATCATCCTGTTTGATGCTGGGGGTGATATTGGGAGATTGTACATCTCCCATGGACGACGCTGATTGAAATTCACCATTTGCCATGTCACTATCCATCCTCTGCTGAATCACACCGTCGACAAGGTTGGCGACAGCTTGCGCAGCTGCTTGGGAAACTTGAAGTTCGGACGGGCCATAACTGTTGACGAGTTTAAGAAAGGGCTTGCTTCAGAGCTTCATGAACTCACCCATAGTTGTATACAACAGGGACACTTCTATTTTTACCGTTCGTAACCAAAGTCACCTTGAGTCGTGGGCCGTCATTCCGCACGCCGAAGATGTCACATCCTTCCCAAACGAGGAGAGACGACAGGTTGAAATCAGGTGGAGCGTCGGTAGGGATGATCTCTGGGCAATATCTCTCGGCTTGTTTCAACAAGAACTTAGTTGTCTGAGGACGGGGCAGGGCAAACCTAGAGTATTCAAAACACATCAAAAGAGACCCCTTGTCAGAATGAAAATACTGTTGAGTATCCTATTTATTTCTCTCTCTTTTCTTTTACTTTACGATACGATACTTCTTTAATCGTTCGATGCTCTCATCGAACGTCTCCTATTCTCATTCTATATCGGACTTGTTATATCATATTTGGACTCGTCTCGGTCAGCCGATCATACTACATACTATATATACTAGCCTACATCGTTAGCCGCCCCTCAGATCTTTTCCTATCATCTGAGGGTGCGTTAGATTCTTTTCATCTCGCTTTTACGGTTTCACTTACTAGTAGATACAGCTCTTATTCATTATCTACTAGGTATACAATATAGATCTTTTCCTATCATCTGAGGCTCTTATTCATTATCTACTAGATTGTCTCGAACCTCCTTTCGACAGTTATGAGCCCCGCTAGCGACACGCCTAGCTTCTCGAAGCTTTACAAGCTGAAGGAGGACGGTTCCAACTGGGCCGTCTATCGAGACCGGACAATCGACCACCTCAAGGGGAAGGGACTCCGCAGCCACCTCAACAGCCGTGTCACCAAACCTATCGAACTCACCGAGCGTTATTCGGAATCGCTCAACAAATTCTTCTTTTATCTCCCGAGCGATATCGATTTCGAGAACCCGCTCGAGAGTGCCGACGTCGACAAGTACGAGCAACTCGCCTCCGACTACGACCGTAACAAAGGTCTCGGAAGTGACGTCCTCAACAATACCATTCCCACTGCCATCTATCGAGAGATCCACCATCTCCCCACTCTCGCTACGAAATGGAGAGCGCTCCAAGCGATGTTCGAGCACCGCGGCAATACCGTTCAAATCAACATCCTGTCCAAGCTTCAAGCAGCCCGCTATACGAGCGGCTCGATGCGCGCCTTCCTTTCCCAGCTTACCGAATGGAGAAACGACTTACTCGATAACGACTATCAACTCTCCGACTCTCAGTTCACCACCTACATTACTTCTTCAGTCTCCACTATCCCCGACTATCGCATGTTTATTTCAGCTATCGAAGGCGCCGCCGAGGTTACTGGAACCACCATCACCTTGGAAGTATTGAAGAAGCGTTTGATAGCCGAACACGAAGCTTGTAACGGCATCAATTCGAACGCCACAACTTCCGGATCGGGCTCAGCCGCGCTCGCCGCAAGTCGTTCGAAGGATGGGAAGGGCGGAAAGAAGAAGAAGAATGACTATCACTGTTCTATTTGCAACGTCAACGGTCATTCTAAGGAGAGATGCTACGCGGAAGGGGGAGGACGACACGATCAGGCACCGGAGTGGTACAAGAAGAAGCAGGCCGAACGCCTCGCCCAGGAAGCGAAGAATGCGAACGCCGCCACCACTACCTCGACAAACGTCAAGGCGTCATACACATGCGTCGTCGAGGGCATCACCCGCTCATTCAACCCAATCGCTCTATCCGCCGCTAAAGCCCCTGACGACTACCAGGGAATAATTCTCGACTGCGGCGCTAGCGATCACTTTACCCCTTTCCGACACCTCCTCACCAACTTCGTCGAACTTCGTGAACACACTAGGGTAGCTGACAATCGCTCTACCTATGTTGAAGGAAGAGGGACAATGGTCGTCGAGATCCCGATGGGAAAGGGACAAGCTCCAACCACCCTCACCCTTACGAACGTATATTGCGTTCCTTCTTTCGTCTTCACCCTCATCTCTACCACCCGAATGGATCTGGCCGGCTATAGTATCCTCCAGAAGGGAGGAGTTTCTACTATTACCGCTCCCGACGATACTATTATAGGCCGAGTCCCTCTCGTTTGAGGACTCTATCGCGTTACCGATCCAGTTGGTGGTTCCGATGGCTCAGGACCACTGCGCGCCAACTCTGTGACAATGTCCCTCATGGATTTTCACGTCGTTATGGGTCATCGGAGTTTCGGAGACCTTAGGAGGATGATTGAAGGAGGGATGATAGAAGGGATCAGGGTTAAGGACCTTACAGGTGCGCCTCCCGTTTGTAGGACCTGCGTCGAGGCGAAGGCTGTCCATAAGCCCTTCAAGGAGAGTAGATCTCCCCACCCAACTGCCTACGCTCAAGAAATCTCGTCCGACGTCTGGGGACCAGCCTCCGTTGAGTCGATTGGAAGGAAGAACTATTTCGTTCTTTTCATCGACCGCTACTCGCACGAGACTCGAGCGTTCTTTATGCGCAACAAATCGGACGCCTTCGACGCTTACCAACGCTACGAGGCATGGGTACGAGTTCAACGCGACGCTGACATCAAGGTCCTTCGTTCAGATCGAGGGGGAGAGTACCTAGGCGCCGAATTCACCTCATATCTCGAACACAAGGGCACCGTCCGCAAACTTACAACCCACGATTCACCTCAATCGAACGGTATCGCCGAACGCGCTATGGGCGTTCACGTCTCGACCGCTCGAGCATTACTCCTCCAATCCAAACTCCCCACCTTCCTCTGGGCCGAAGCGATTCGCTTCAGCGTCTGGCTTCATAACCGCCAGTTCACTACCTCGGTTCCGACCCTCAAGACTCCTTACGAAATTGTCACCGGGAACAAGCCTAACCTTTCAACGCTTCATCCTTGGGGAGCCAAGGTCCTCGTTAAGGATCTGAAGGCTGGGAAACTTCAGTCTCGCGTACGAGAAGGACGATATTTGGGACCGGATGAGGAAGCGTTGGGTAGCAGGATCTATTGGGAGGGGAAGCGTTCTGTTACGGTGGAAAGGGAGGTTTTCTTCGATATACCGGATGCTGGAAGCGTATCCGTTGAGGGGGAGACCGGTAGTGACGACGAAACCGACGAATTCGTCTACCTTTTCAACGATTCCACTTCCAACAACCGTCAAACTCAACCACAACTCCATTTTCCCCAAGAAGACGATGACGGACCTGGCGAATATGCCGCCGACATCGATTCTCCTCCTACCCCTCCTAACGAACCTCAACCACCTCAGCCTACCTCCTACTTCGACGAGGACGAAGATGACGATGAAATTCCCGAATTGATGGAGGAATCGGATGATGAGGATGGAGAGGAAGAGGATGATGAGGAGATTGAGAGGGAGTTGTTGCAGGAGGATGAGGATGGACGAGAGGAAGGGGGAGTAGGAACAATACCAGTCGTCACCGAGCCCGTCAACGAGGATGCACCGATGCCAGGACACTTCAACGAAGAAGAACCTTCGACTTCAGCCCGCACTCGCAGGAACGTTGCACCTCCCCCGGGCTTCTACAGCGAAACTAACCAACAAACCCGGGGAAGAGGCGTCAAGGTTCCACAGCCATACACGCAAAAGGAAGCCGCATTGGCCGCTCTCATAGCAGAGATCGACGAAATCTTAGGTCAAGAAGGCGTTAGCATCGCTGCAAACCAGGACCTCGTATCGGCACTTACAATGGCTATGGCGGCAACTCAAGACTCAGATAGTCCAACGTTCGAAGAAGCGATGGCAGGGGCAGAGAAGGAGAAGTGGTTAGAGGCGATAAGGGAGGAAATGGCTCAGATCGACAAGATGCATACGTACGATGTGGTGGAGGTCGACCGTCGCGAAATACCCAACATTATCGGTTCACGATTCGTCCTTCGTCGCAAGAGAGATGCTCAAGGGAATATCGTTCGGTACAAGGCTCGACTCGTAGGAAAGGGATTCTCTCAACGCCCTGGGATCGATTTCAACGAAACATTCGCCCCTACTATTCGACCTGTCACCCTTCGACTTATCCTAGCTCTCGGCGCGACTATGGGATCGGCTATCGAGCAAGGCGATGCGAAGAACGCCTACCTAAACGGCGTACTCCCTCCAAACGAAATCATCTACATGCAACCTCACCCAATATTCTACAGACTTTATCCTTCCCTCGTACCTTGTCTCAAGAGCGCCAAGGCGAACGGGAAGTCTCTCGCACTCCGACTCTGGCGTCCCCTCTATGGTACCAAGCAGGGCGGTAACAAGTGGTATGAAGAGCTGTGTTTTGTGCTCAAGAAACTCGGTCTCACGAAGTCCAACGCCGACCACGCTCTATTCTATTGCTTCAAGTCCCCCTCCGAGTACTGTCTTCTGGGAGTCGCAACCGACGACTTCACCTATGTCGCCGACTCTACGGGAACCGTCAAGATGTTGAAGAAGGAGATGGGGGAGCACATGGAGTTGGCGGAGATGGGAGAACTCAGCTGGTTATTGGGGGTCGATGTTCGAAGGGACTTAAAGGCACGCACCATTTCTTTATCTCAGTCGGCCTATATCACTTTGATTCTCGAACGCTTTGGTATGGCAAACTGCAAGAGCGCTTCGACCCCTCTCGAACCCAACATCGACCTCACTCCCGGTTCCGAACACGTCTCTTCAGCCCTACTTCCGCCCAAGAAGAAGTCAGAGTATCGCGAACTCGTCGGGCTACTTATGTATCTCAGTGTTATGACTCGTCCCGATCTCGCTTCTGCTCTCGCCGTACTCGCTTGATACCTCGAACAACCCCACACTACCCACATGGAAGCCGGACTCCACGTTCTTCGATATATCAAGGCGACAAAGGATTTTCGTCTTACCTTGGGAGGTAAAGACTTTGTCTTCTCTGGGTACTCCGACGCCAACTGGGGCACCGAGCTTCATCGTCACTCGATCTCTGGCTATACCTTCTCGACTGGGACCGGCGTTATCTCGTGGAGCTCAAAGAAACAACCCATTATCACCTTGTCTTCAACCGAGTCCGAATACGTTGCTCTAACTCACGCCGCGAAGGAAGCCAAGTGGCTTCGCACTCTTATTCGTGAAGTTCTTCCTGTCGTCGGCCTTGGTTCTTACGTCGAAAAGTTCAAGCCTACCGTTCTTTACTGCGACAACCAAGGAGCTATTAAGCTTTCAACAAACCCCGTCTTTCACGCCCGCACGAAGCATATCGACATTCACTTCCACTTCATTCGCCAAACTATCACCAACCGCGATCTTCAACTCGTCTATTGTCCAACTGACTCAATGGTTGCCGATATTATGACGAAACAGCTTGCTTGCGTGAAGTTTATGAAGTTCAGGAAGGCGATGGGTGTTTTCGGTCCAGACGAGTTGGTTGAATCCGATGCTCGCATCGAGGGGGAGTGTTGAGTATCCTATTTATTTCTCTCTCTTTTCTTTTACTTTACGATACGATACTTCTTTAATCGTTCGATGCTCTCATCGAACGTCTCCTATTCTCATTCTATATCGGACTTGTTATATCATATTTGGACTCGTCTCGGTCAGCCGGTCATACTACATACTATATATACTAGCCTACGTCGTTAGCCGCCCCTCAGATCTTTTCCTATCATCTGAGGGTGCGTTAGATTCTTTTCATCTCGCTTTTACGGTTTCACTTACTAGTAGATACAGCTCTTATTCATTATCTACTAGGTATACAATATAGATCTTTTCCTATCATCTGAGGCTCTTATTCATTATCTACTAGATTGTCTCGAACCTCCTTTCGACAAATACAACTTACCAGTCATTGTAGCCGGGCTTGCTACCTACTACGACCTACAAGAGATTGAGTTGATTATCCAGCAAATGCGAGCTTTGGATTGCAGACATCACCGTTTCCTAAAGGGATCGCAAAGAAAGTTGGCATCTTGTCGTCATCATAGAAAGCCTTTCCACTTTTCGCCCAGGGAGCCCTTAATTTCAGGACCTGGATCCGCATCGGGCGCAATGATGTATCTTTGATTCCTCCAATAGCTCGGGCACCAATACCAACGCATACCACGATTGCTGAAGGCGTCACAAATGAGCCCTGGTGGAACTTGCTTGATCTTGCAAAGGGTAAGGCCCCAGCTTCAATGAGCTCGTTCAAATGCCGGAGAGTCCCCTTGAATATTCTTCCACCCATGCATCCGAAGTCTTCAAGGAGGCGGCTGGCCACTTGATCGGGCATTATGGATACAGTTGTGAATGTCGAGCGATGTTTGGCACCTTCGATAAGTTGATCTGGTTGTAAAACCTGGAACTAGAGAATTGCAGAGGAGCTAAGCGATGTTCTTCAAAATGAAAGAATGCTTACGTTCGGAAAAGCTACCACTTCTCCTTCATCTATTGTCTCTATTGAGAAATATTCGGTGTGTTCAAATTGGCTGAAGGACTTCAACACTGTTGACGCTGATAAATCATACATATGCTGGAACGTTTGTTCTTCGAAGTTTGAACGCATCTGCTTCAAACAGGGAAAGAAACAACGCTGCGAGAAGAATCAGCAGCATGTAGCTGTAATTCAATAATGATAGCTCACAGAGTATCCCGTCGACCAAGCGAAAGGCGGAGGGTCACCCGGAAGTACTTGAGCAATCAAGTCGACTTGCCGGCTCGGGTTTCGACGCTGGAGTTCCGTTGCACACATGAGTCCATTGATACCTTCAGGAAAGCAAGTAAGCATGTTGATCCATTTGAGGTACCACTTACCTGCGCCCAAGACTATAATAACCTCGGGTTCCGGCATCTTGAGTAGTGAGCACTGAGCAGCCGATGAGCGGAAGGATGAACAGTGATGCGGACTGGAAGGAGCATTTCGATCAACGGATGGAGTACGTAATATACTCGTGTTCCCGCTCCGGCGTTTGCATCCGCTCCGATCTTCCCTTTCACCAACAACCGTCTCATAACAATGACAGCGCCCAGCATAACTCCTCACCCTTTCACTCTGTTGAAGGCCTTTCCATGGTACAACAAACACATTCTCGAGCTGGACAGCATTTCGAAGGTCGGAGAGGCAGGTGTGCTCGATGTTCGTGGACTTGGGTTGCAGGTACGCCACTGGTATTCTCACTGACAATTCGTTGGCTCATTATCCTCAGGGGTTGATTGAGAAGCTTGAGCGTATAGAGAAGGATGTATGCAACGCCAAATCGACTCATCCGCTCCGGCCAATCCTTCTCGCTTCATCGTCAACTATGATCAAGGAGCGGCTTCAGAACATTGCTACTCTCGCTCCCGAACGGTTAAGCTCGTTGGCGTCCAATCTATTGGAGTACCGTCTCCTGGATGTGGCTATCACTCTTCACAGCGGTATCTCTCCAGGTGGTCAATCTGATCGACTCCCGATCCCTTTGCCACCCAAAATGGTGAGGTTACCCTACCTGTTTTACGGGATGGAATCACTGACATCTTGTGTAGTTCTTCAAGCTGACCTCCCACTGGCCTAATTTGGTCACTCGTGGTCTGCGGCTGCTTCGGGAATGTGGAGACAATCCTGCCCCCGATGTTGGTCCCTCTACCAACCCGACCCAGTCAATATTCATGTCCCTCGTTCAAAGGAAGGACACGATTGAAGGTCACAAAATTTGGGGGAACTTTGAATGCGTTGCAGCTTACCTTAGTTTGATAATGAAGGTAGCTTCCCTAAACACGTCTCCCCCTTCGTTGACCTGTACTTACAACACAGTAGGGTGTTTCTGATCTTCCCAGCACGATGCCCGAGTTTCAAGAATTAGTCCTGAACCTCTGGTAAGCGGGTCTTTGAGCTTCTTCCCATTGAATGCATTTAAATCTGCTTGCTTCTCAGCCATGACAGTCGCCTTCACCAAGACAGATGGGAATCCTTCTTCTCGTCTATCAAGTCCATTCACGCATTCAAGCTACCCCTTCTCCTCGTCCTTTCGTCGTCTGTCGCCTGTCTCTTCCTCCCATCAAGTCTTATGAGTAAAGATCTGAATCGACACGCGCTGCTTCAGGTATGTACTTCCATGCACTCGAGGCTGTGGTATATATCTGAACTTCGTCCAGATGTGGCAAGGTCTCGGCGGTCCCCGCCCAGAACGTTTAGTTCAGGTAGAATTTATCCTGTGGCGGGCGCTCTTCGATGTTGCCTTGGGACATTACCCATTATCGTTGAGGTTCCGCGCCACTTTTCGCGAAATCGAAGTGTTGGATCTCCTGGGAGTCGAGTGTCCGGATTCAGAGTGGCTCGGTGGAGGTAAGCGTCTAGACCTGATCTCAGCTGACCTCCATCCTGATCATTCCGTCGCTCCTAAACACAGACCCATCCTTCCAAGAATCAATCGAGAAGCTGTTCCACAGAAAGCAGGTACACAAGCCCATCTCCAAGAAGCAACAACAACCGAGTTCTTCCAGCGCTTGTCAGGAAACCCCTGCTGATTCCGTGGCAGCATCTAGTAGGCCCACCACTCGAAGCGTCACCGCCTCACAGAAAGCTAAAGCCGCCGATGATACGCCGATTGCGTAGACACCCTCTCAAATTCGCGAATCTATTTGTAAAGTTTGCGAACCGACGTAGATAATTAAAGGGATCTTCTTGAAGAACGGGAAATATAAGAGTTGGAGTTATCCCTGACTGTCAACTAAGCAGACGCCCTAGAGTACGAAAGAACGTTGAGTAAGACGGTTCTGCGACGACACTTTAAGTTCATGAAGGTCTCGCGAACGTATCCGAAACGCAGTCATACTATTCGAAGTCTAACTAGCATGCCTGACCTGGCGAGGTACGATGCTAGAGGGAGTTGTGCACATTCCAAGGGAATTCGCCCTGACATTCGCTAAGCAGAAGACTTCACGAAGCAGCCGGTGGCTTCGAGAATTGATGAGCGATCCGCTAAGTCAATAAGCGTTGGCGTGACCCGAATTAGAAGGAACGGAAGCAGTGATCAATATCGGACAGCTAATCCGAAGTTCGTGAACCTGCTCGGAAAACCGGAAAGTGCGACTAAAGCTTATGTGGTCATCA
>JANBPK010001562.1:0-31799 GCA_027579435.1 Candolleomyces eurysporus
TTAATGTGAGGCCGCGCGAGAGTTTAGGTTCCTTTAGTGCCTAGGAAAATATCTCTCTAGCTTTAGTAATGAAACTGGGTCTTTCAGCTGCAGGGTAGGCCGTTTAATCTGAAGCGGCGCCAACCGGCTGGCCTACTAAACCCTAATCTCGGGTATATGGCGGGCGCGCCTCTAAGTTAGCAGTCCTCGAGTAGACTCCAACTCTCGTGAACCCAAGAGTAATGTACTCTTTAATTATCCTTCGCGCCGCGCGAGGTATCTTAGAACTAGCAGGGTTTCTTCACATAGAGATTTAATAGACACGACCGTTTAGTTGAATAATGAACAATATATTCAATAAAGTTGGTATCTATTCGCGAAAAAGCGAACACGGTCGTATCACCGGGTCTGTTGCTTGATAGCTATCGTTGTGTGKTTTTTTTTTTGGTTGAGTTAGGTGCCCTGCCCCTTTCGCTTTGCACGGACTCACCATTTGGTTCCATCCAGGTTGGTTACCTGCACCATGTAATCCACCCTGTTGTCAGATGTATGGACATAATCCCCTTCCATCAAGGCCTTCAGCTGTCCGTTGGTGTCGACATACAGTGCAAAGTCGACTATGTCGGCTGGTTCCGCATGGCTGGCTTGAGTGAAATATCTTGTATTGGCTTCAAGGGCCATCATACTGTCAAATGCCAATGGCTGCCACGGTTCTAGCTCGCCCTCCTTGAAGTGGTTCAGCATTTTCAGGTAGGCTGCCTCAACCTTCTTGATGCACTGCAACATATCATCATTGCCTAGGCCTGTTAGCTTTACGTTCTGTTGTATGAACTTCTGCGAACAAAGCCTGCTCGAAGGCGCACCAAGCTAAGCTTGTGGTATAATGATGGAGCAACAACTGGAAGCAGAAGCATATTAGAGGGGAACTTGAATGCTTCAAGTGATTTAAGATGGCTCCAGAAGGCACATGGAAAAACCTTGATATATGCTTTCTATGCTGTTCACATATGATCATCAGTGGCAAGACCATTCTTTCTTTGATTGTTTGAAGCGGACCATTGCCACAGCACAGCGGTGCGAGTCTTGCATTCCTATACAAATTCCACATGTTGGTTGGATAATCAGATCCCAACTTATGGGGAAGTATATAGAAAGACCACAGACNAAAAAAAAAAAAAGACATAAAGACTTGTACCACCGTGCTGTGGCAATGGCCCACTTCACAAGTCAAAAAAAGGGGGTCTAAAAGGTTTCACGTGATCAAAGATGCCCTGCCTGAGGTGACATGATCAGTCTGGGAGTTACTTGATCAGCAAATCAATATTCTGAAATCTAGGTTGAATGACATGTACATGCAACATGTGAGAAGCCTGTCTGCACGGAAGGAATCATATGCAGAGAGAGTTCACCTGTGGGGAGCGGCCAATGCTTTGCACGGCAGGAGCCAAGGCATCTTGCAGGGCTTTGGCGGCACCAGGGTTATAGCTTTAGACGCTCCTGGTGCTGTGTCCTGCCCCCAGCAGACCACATCTCAGCCCAGAGTGAATGGGTGGCACAGAATTGGGAGGGGATGGCCACACAAGGAGGATGGGAGATCATAGGTGTTATGTAATAACCCCAGTAGTATCTTTTTTTTTCTCTTAGTAACTCTAGGACTGCAAATGATGACCGCAGTTCGGCACTTTGTAATGCCAAACTGCGTACTTAGTAACTTAGGACTACGGATTGACTACGGACTATGGACTATTACCTAGCAGGACTGCGTAATTACCAATGCACGCCTCAGCATGGACTGCGGCACAGTAGCTTGTACAGTATATAGGCAGTACGAGCTGAGCGGTAACTCCTCAGCTTGTTCTCAAGAATCTACTCTCTTGTCTACTTGTATAAACTCCCTTCACCAACCCGCACTAGTCCTTTTTCTAGTGAATGACCATAGCCATCTATACCAAGACCGAGGTCGACTCCAACTATCTAATCACCTATGTTCGACTCTACCTCGTCCTCTCCGAAGAAGTCAAGATCCGTCTCAGATCATTCATAGTGCGTAATATTGTTAACGACGTACTAAACACTGCAGAATCTTCTATACAACGCCCTCCAAGTTCTGAGGAACTCGCTGCTGCTCTCACCCTTCTCGACCAGAAGTATTCAACCCAACCTTCAGAACTCCTCCAACGCCTCTGGTCGCTCTCAAACACTGAACCGCTCAACTTCGTCTGATCCGCTCCTTCGACTGTTGCTATTTTGTCGCACCAGCAATCCCCTGCTGACCTTTGACTTGCAAAGTGAAAGCGAGCTACATCCGACCCAGATCAACCCCGAAGTGGCGATCCCAACTCCGACCAACCCCCTAGCCCTCCAACCCTCTGAAGGGAGAATCTCCCCACTTATATTCAAGGAAGACCTTTCCTCCCCCGGATTGCTCAGCTTCCACTTCTGGCATCTCTGCCTCCACGTCCACAAAGCCCCTCAAGTTGTGCACTGGGCAGTGTTCACAGCAACTCGGCAAATCATTCTTGGCTCAACTCCTACCTGGACCGAAACCCCGACCCCTGCTCTCGGCCCTCTTTGTCTCGCTTGTGTAACCGAGTTAAGCAAGCCTGTAACAGTAGGGATAAAAAGCACTGAATGAGAGAAAAAGGATAACTGAGACGTACTTAATAAATGTCCGATGGAGGAGGATGAAGAAATAGGAAGGTAAGCCCAAAGTGAGTAGACGGCACAGAACCGGATGGACTGCCGACAAAAGGAGGGAAATCAGGATGGACGGTTGCGAAAGGCTGAGGAGATCGAAAGTGACAGCACCACACGGCACTGAATATGATGGCAGACAGAAAACGAGCGGAGCTGCGAAATGACTGATGGGAGAGATGCAGCCCGGTTCCAAGGACTCAATCCTTGGGTACTTGTATCGTGCAGGTTCCCTGTGCCAAGAAAACAGCTATCAAAGACCCAGTGACTTTCACGTGCATACCACGTGTTCTGCGTTTCTCAGTTGCTGGTGCGTCGCACATAGGTCCTGTACAAGCTCTCGGATGGATCAGCTTTTTCATCTACATTTCCCATGAGTACTGGAATTAACAATAAGCCCTCGAGTCCTCGGAATATTGCCGTGCTTCGCGACGGCCCACAAACAGCAAGTTACAAGGAGTGACATGGTCTTGGCATTTTTGGACCCTCTTAAATACCCTCGGCCAAATGCCTCAGCAATCAGCCATGCCATAAGAAACTTTAATTTGCGCCAACTGAGCATCTTCAATGGCAAATCGAGCCAAAGAGCTGTATGGAAAGCGTCGGCTACAGATGGCAGGTTGGAGCTTTCCGCAGTACCGTTCCATGGGAAATGCCCAGTAGCACCACACAGGTCCCATCACACGGATTCCTTCAGCAATATGCAGAAGAGCATGCACCGTGACTGGACAAGCTGACAACCGTAACAGATTTTTCTGATAATAAAACCTGGAAACAAGGGCATTGAGAAGCGGACAGTCTGTTGAATTACAATACACGCACCGCTCATAGTCACCAACCCACTTCACAAATCCAGCTTCAACCTCGCGAATATCATGTCCTTGGCCTGTGACACGAGATTTGAAGAGGTAAATCGGAGGCGGTTGACGTAGGAAGCTGTGGAAGGGCTTTGCATAGGTTAGGCAAGGAAGAAATAGGACGTGGACAAAAGCAACAGAGGCACATGGGCAGTCGAAGTAGACAGAGGAGAAAGGCAGCTAGACTCACTCGCACTCATGTCGGAAAACGCGCCTCCACTAAGGCTATCGTCCAGAAGCAGCGATAGTCTGTGTTTGGAGTACGAAAAACAAATTTGAGGTTCAAGCAACCGGCGAATGATTGACATTTTGACAGTGATCAACAGCTGCGCCGCTCGGCAAGGCCACTTCCCATGATCTCATCGTTCTTGCCTCGACTGTGAACCATTCCAATGCCTCCTCCTTCTCTTGTATTTACTGGCTCATCAGGGGATAGACTCAAGAGCTACACTGTAAAATGCGTCAACCAAAAATGGCAATCCAAATCCCAATCATGGCAGCTGGAAGTCGAGCTTAGGCTCCAAACCCACCCCACTCCCCTGCAGCTCTCTTCACGCTCCTCAGGGGACAGACTTACAACCTGTACCGCGAACTGCGCCGTCTGAAAATGGCAACCCAATTCCCCCAACCATGGCACCTGGAAGTCGAGCTGAAGCTCCAAACCCACCCCGCTCCTGCTGTACCTCACGCACTGGTCGTGTCAGGATAACGGCAAATACGCCTCCATGCACTCTGCCACAAATAAGCCCATCTCATTCGGGAAGCCTGTGTGGCAATACAACGCAAATGGCCATTTCAGCGATATGCTGGGATGCAGGAGCCCGCGTTGGTGGTGCTTTTGGTGCTCAACTTGTGGGCACACTGGAAGGGATTTAGGAGCGTGAAGACGAAGCTATCGAGTGATCATTCAACGTAAAACGTGTACCTTGTATGGGCGGCGTCTCATCTGCGAGGTATGTCAATTTCATTGATCATAAATACCTGCCATGTGGCACTGACTGTTTGCTTCAGATAATCAAAAACCTAGGCTACTTCTCTGCAGCCCTCACTCCCCTCAGCGCACTCTATTACATCCTCCCTCTCTTCCATCTCTACTGCCTTCCGAGTGCAAACTCAAGGAACTCATGGCTAATGTTGGTACCCTCGCAAGGACCCACACCTTTGCCAGCAATCACCTCCAAGTCTGTCCTTGCAAATGCGGGCCAAATTACCCGCCTAACTCTGGATCCCGACAAGACTGCACTTACAACGCCAGCCTTGGACTACTGCATAATTTCATATGGATTCTCTACTCCCTCCCCTTGAGGCCAGTCTTGAGCCGGTACCCTAACAGACCTAAAAGCTATGACACGCCCGCCTTTTGCCTGGAAAGCAAGCCTGTCTGTCGCTCTCATCACAGCAGCTACAAGTCTCATTGACAAGTTGCTCATTTCTCCTCCCTCGGCTCTAGCTCTCAACACTCATGTGGTGCGGCACGCAGTTACCGCGCCTACAACGTATTTCTGGTACCAGGTTTTGGTCCAGGATGCATTGGATGGAAGTTGAAGGGAGTCGGGATGGATTCAAGCGTGATTTAGGTCTAAATAATATTATGATGAGCTCAATGGAATTTGGACATCGTTAGACCATTGTGCAGTGGATCTATCCATACACCCTAATTATAAACCTATATGTCAAGGACGTCACAACCACCCCTGATTTAACTTTCTCCCGCTTCCCAAACCCCGAGCGCCTCTTAACCTATCTCCTTGTATTCTATGACAGGCTCATTCACTACGGGCATTGTTAACCATCCGCGACGCCGATTTTGTAAAGTGATTAGTTCAATATATCCGACATGTCTGTCCGGCGGATGCCGAAGAAATCTGCTGTTTGCAAGCTCCGAANTTTTTTCATGCACAAGAGCCGTCGGATTTTTGAGTTCCAATCAGTATTGAATCTCAGCCGCCACCCAGAATATTCAGGAAGGGACGTCTTGATGCCGCGGCGAATAATTGTTTGATTGCCTTCGCAATGTCTGCCGTCCGTCTTTGCAGCCGCTGACCAGAAAATCTTCTCCAGTGATAAGCGATTCCGTTTTTTCCCTCAGGTTCGGACATTGTGGGAGGTTCAAAGCAGTTTATGAATGACGATGAGCAATTCAAGTCGTAGTTACAATTGAAATCAGGTAGATAATACAAATCAAAGAATCGAATCATGTAGCACAATCCAAGTCGTAAGTCTTGTAAACAATACTATCTTGAACAAGATGAATCCTGAGAGAGAAGAAACGGGGAAGCTTCGCCACAATATCCTCACAACGGACAGCTAAGCCCTCATCTCTGACCTTCCTAATGTCCTCTATGGTCAGAGAAGAAATGGTTGGAAGATTGTTCTTTTTCCTCCATACCATGTAGAGCCATAACGAGGACCACGTCGAGAGCGAATCAACCATATGGTGATCAATATGCAAAGAGGTCAAACAGGGAAAGAGAGCTTCAGAACACCATGGCCTATCGATTGACAACGCCACTAACGCTTCCAACGTCTGCGTGTTGGTTCGGATCGAAGTCGTTTGTGCCATCCCGGCTAATGCAGCGTGCAACGAGTCTGCAACCTTTTGCTGATATGGGATGCAGAACTCCAAGACGAGATGCTCTACCGCTAAGGGAGCAAAATGCTTTCGGAAAGCGACGAGGCGCGTGTCGAGAAAATTGTCGATTTCCTCGACTACTAGCCCAGATTTTGCAGCGTCGACCGTGAATGCGTAGGTGGAAGAGAATGTTGAGACGGAATGTGAAATTCGGGTTGGTGAGAGTTCGAGTCGTGCATATCGGTAATGCGGGGTAGTGGGAAAGAGTCGAAACATCTGGTATAAGGTACCGCCTACGAAGTTTGAGTTGAGGCGCAGTTGTTTTTCAGTCCATAGAGGACGGGTTGCAGTGGTGAATTGAATGTCGACCGAAGCTGTTTTCGGGAACCTCAGGAGGCCTACAACTTCTCGAAACAATCCAAAATGCGCCGAAACGGCAAGTCGGCGTAGGCGAGGTAGGTTGACAATATTCTGGCAGCTCATGCATTGCGGAAGTGCAAGAAGCCGAGGAACGAGTACGGTATCGATGATCGAAAGGCATTCAAGGGCTGGGAGGCGTCCCAATATGTACCACAGGTATTGGAGCGTCCAGCCTGGTTGGTTGATGTCATCGGACGATATGGTGTGAATGTTGAGGACGGTGATATTGGAGTATTGAGCCTCAGCTACTGGGAAGCGACCGCAGTGACCTGAAAGTCGAACCTGTCGAATTGCGGGCGCCATCAGCGTCTCCACTGCTCCAAAAGTTGGTTCGGCAAGCGCGCCACGATAGGCCAATTTGCCATTTCTGACAATTGGGCATGTTGTAGTAACGTTGATTCTTCCAAGGAGGTTGGAGATACGAAATCGAGTGACCTGCTTGAGCATTGCAAGCGGTGATTCCAAAAGGCGTTGAAGAGGGAGGTGTCCGTCGATGCCGGTATCGTCGAACGAGAGATGAACGCATCTCCACGCGTTCTCAACTGCCAAAGCCCAGACTTCCTGCCTATCGGGAGTCAGCGGTGTAATCCGCCTGGATGAGGTGAAGATACAGATCAGGCTTTGCTGAGAACGCTCGAGGAGAGTTTTAAAACAGTCGATGGGGTCCGAGTCGATTCTCCATATTTGCCCCCATAGAATGGGATGTTCGATGGCACATCGTCGTATGGTCCGTGACATCCAAGACATCGCAAAGATGGCTTTCGCTTCGACAGCGCAGCCCTCCATTGGGTCGGCTCTATTTTCCCAGTCTGCGACCGACTCGAGGATTCTGAGAATAACTGCCTGCGGCATATGAGCTAGCGCAGGTTTCGGCAGTTTTGAGGTGTTCGAGAGCTGCGATCCGGTCGGGGATTGCAAGGTGGTTGAAGAGTGTGAGACGGTTGGCGATCTACCTGGAATACTGGACTCAGAAGCAGTTGTGTAGGCTGTTGGAGTCGAGGGGATCGAGGGGATTGAGATTTCGAGCGGAGCGAGGGGAGGGAGGTGCGAGACTGTCAAATGCTCCGGCCCACTTGTCTCGAGCGCGCTCGCATGAGCTGTGTCCTCCAGCACATCTTCCAATGTTTCTATCAATCTCCTCCTGATTCGAGATGCTAGAGCAGGCGAAGCCTCAAGACGTTCACTGGAGAGCACCTGTAGTATAGAATGAGACCTAGGAATGCGATTTCTAGAAATAATCAACCGACCGATTCAAGTGTTTGCAAGGTATCCCGAATGTCTTTCAAATTAGATCCCATTGTATCGGCGGGTGAGGATGTTTGGAGTAAACAATTACGAGGCACTGGTGGATTCCGACTCGATTCCGACGGTCCGGTAGCCATTTATAGATTACTTCTGATGCTTCTATTTATAGCTCGCGCGCTAATTTACATGACACTACATACGCAGGAGCCGTTCACAACTGCGACCCGCTTGACGGTCAGCCCATGCCCAGCTTTCACCACCTTCTCGATAATCCTTACATATCTCGCAGCAGATTGACCCCAGCCCCTCCTCATAAGTCAAGTTCCTTTCCAGGCGAAATAAATCCAGCGTATCTGACTGTTTATCGAGAATAATGCAGATCGTGTCAATAGTATGAAGCGCTTCATCGAGCTGCCTTTCGAGCACAAAGGTCAGAAAGCAGCGGTACTGCGACTGATATCGCCGACCGCCCAAGGACGGCAGAATGGATGAGGCAAGAATCTTCACCATTTTGAGATTTGGAAGAACACCTCGTGGTGGCCCGTTGTGTTCATGGGCGTGCAGTGACAGGATTTTCCAAAGGAAAGGGGTGAAGGACGAGAGTCGGAGTTCGGTGACATGGGAGAATAGTTGAAGGAAAGGGACGTAATGCTTTTGCCACATATCTGGGCGCCAGCTCTGGTTGATGTCTTCTGACTTGAGCATAAGGACTTCGACTTCCTGGAGAACCGCTCGACGAGAGGGCTCGGTGGCGAGTGAATGCAAAGCTACCCCCCATAAGGCATAGAATTTCTCCGTGGGATGTGCCTGATCAGGCGCTGAGGCTTCCTTCTGATAATACAGGAGGACCTTGACGAGGACAACCGCCTTTTCGTCTTCGGCTTGCACCATGAACTCCGTTCCAAACCCAACGACCAAACGTTTCCAATGCGAATCCGGAGAGTTGGGCATCTTGAGCACGAAAGGATTCCAAAAATGCCGGACTTCGAACGTCCCCCAACCCCACGCTGCATCAATAACGCATTCTGCGTCCAGTCGGCAGGTGCTCGGGACATCCAAGTGACGCAGAAGGTCCGAGCAAGAGTCCAGGTGACCGCCGAGAGAGAGCGTTTGGAGTAGAGGAAAGGTGATGATGTCGCCTTCGGTGAACGAACGGTTTGTGTCCCGACATATGACTCCACGGAGTGAAAGATGGGTTAAAAGCGGAAGGGTCGATAGGCGGCGGAGCCAGGCCTTGGGAAAGTAGTGAAAGGTGACTGAATCATCAGGTCCCCCAGCTCCTTCAGAGAGAATGGCGACTGTCGTGCACTGGGTCATTAGACCGGGTATGAATGGAAGATACTTTGGCTCGTTTACGAGCGGTCCTTGTATTTGAAATGTTTGCAGGCGACTTAGCCCGTCGGAAAATATGGTGTCGCGGGATAGGGTCGGATATCCTGCAGAACTCCAGAGGAGCGTGAAGTGCTTCAATTCTCTGCCATTGTTTGCTCCGCAAAGAACGTTCTTGAGCTGATGGCGTTTGAATATAAGGTGGTGTAGTTGAACGAATAAGTAGTCGCATCGATCGAAGGCTTTGAAAACCATTTCGTAATTCTGCTGGAGTTCCTTTGTCAATCTCAAAGGGTTGGATTGTAGAATCTTGTTTCCGCCAATGACTGAAATAGCGAATGGATCCGAAAGTTCCAGGTACCTCCGAATCTGCGCTGATTAGATTAATGTTTAAAGGCAGAAGAGATATCAATGACGAACCTTAGCAGGCGAATCTCTGTCCAGAGCCATGGATCGTCCAAAGAGTGCTGGACGGCCATTCACCGCGTGATGGAATTCTCGGCAGCTGGTAAGAAGGGAGCAGATAGTGAATGAAGCCTCTGCCATGCTATCAATTACAGCGCGACTCTCTGGGGCGAGAGAGAGTTCAAAGATCGCCTGCAGAATCTCGGTAGGAAACCGAGTCTGAGAAATTGTAATGGATGTTTCTGTCATGTGGGGCTTAGAGTCTTGTCGGAAGAATAAAAATACAAAAGCAAATACCCTCAATGAATGATTCAGCCATAGTCTCAAACTTCAGACGACGGAGACAAGAGAGAAAGAAATGAATGACCACAAAGCTCAACAATGCCGGGAGGCCAGCTCCGTTGATCCGTGGGTCAGACTTGGGTTGTAAGCGAAAGTCCAGCCCTATGCTGACTCAGCGGCTGAAATTATTCCTCATGCATAGAGATGGCATAGAATACATAAAAGGATCGCTAAAATACATACAAATGGCGATCTAGAGACCTGGTGCATTACCAGGAAGAGTTAACAGAAATCTACAAACTTTGAGTCAGCGGAATCAGGAACGACGATATCGCTACATAACGCACTGGAAGATATTGGGTGAGTGGCTGAAATTGTACGGCGCCGTGGGTTTAATAGATAGCTTGACATTTGGAAACGTGTTGAGCCATTCCTGATTGTAGGCATTTTGTGGCAGACTTTGGGGAAAGTATATCTTCGCGCTGAGCTTGGGATTAAGAGTGTCATATCGTCGAGGGCGAGGCCAGTTGCCCCGCTGACGGCTCGAGTCGAAGCGCCGGACGATCACGTATAGGGAGTCAAGAACGTGAAGAAATGTGGTCATTTCCTTGCTTCGCCACCTGGGAGTTAATACGCGGTAGCTGGGATTCATATCTACTATTGCATCGTCAGGAGGAGCTTCAAGACTTTCTTCTTCATCGCTTGACATTCCGTCGACGCCAAGAAGCTGAAGCAGATCTTCATGAACGCGCAGTTCGGGTATGGTGAGGATGGTCTCGAGCCGCCGATAGAACAGCTGGAGATGGACATTCAATGCAAAGCTCGTTGTCTAGCGTTAAAGTGAACTTACAGCATACTTTCGTCCATACTGTGTTTTCGCATCTTTCCTATCAGAACCCTCATTGAGAAACTGCTTCACGCTCTTTACACGGGTGAAGAACGCTTGCTGCACACCGTCGAGCGCCTCATCTGGAAGCCCGTTCTCTCGGAGATAATCTTCAGCGAAAACAAGGGCTGCTGAGCAATTCCAAATGCTACGAGGCCCATTTCGAACATCGATCTGGAATCTAGTCGTGTCACAGCAGCGTTTGCCAGGAGATGTCTTCACCATATCTGTAAAGGCTTTGCATTGTTCTTCAGTCGCAAATGGAGTGTCATGCGTATCAAGAAGGTTGTCCAAGTGCTTTCGAATAGAAGCCTGTGCACGACAATTTAAATAAATGATTTGAATACGAAAGAAACTGTTACTCACCGAAAATGTCTTCTTTTTTCTAGATCTGCGAATGGGCCCTTCTCGCTTGTAAGGAGTCGGCCTCTCCGTCCGGTGCGACAAATTGCAGGATGGTCGGTCAAGGCCCGAAGAACTGGTTGCAAGAGCTTCAATTCTGGTGGATAGCAAGGAATGCTGCCGCTCAATTGTGGAATTGACTAGCTCTAAGCCCTTGGACAAACCAGCAAGGGTCTCTGTCAAAATTCGCACCTCAGGCATGCTGAGGATGACACCCTGGCAGACGGAAGTCAATCATCGAATGGGCAGAGCATTGCGGACACTCACCGTTTGAGAATTAGAATTAGATCCAGCTGGCTGCTCGGCATTAATCGAGCTGGCCAGCTCAGCGTTAGAAACAGCGATAGTGGCTGATTGAGCTGAGGAGGAGCCGGATGAAGCAGCCGGATCATTCGGGGCTTGGTTGCTGCAGTCGAGGTCAGGCGCCAAATGATGTGGAGCGAGGGGAGGATTAGAGTGAGGCAATGGAGCGCTGGCAGTGGTGGAGGTAGACGATGCAGGTGCTTGCGATTGGGAAATCGAGTGAGTGTTCGGTGTTGGGATTTCTGGAAGCGGACTTGTCTGCACTGGTTGACTCGGGCCGCTGGTCGCGCCAGTCGAATTGTCCATATCAACATCACTTTGGCCGAGTTGGCCGTCGAGGGGCTGGCTGGATGTAGTGAGTCTTTGAATTGCAGCATCCAGGTCCCCAACCTCGTCCTCATAAGGCTGCAGCTCTTCATCCGATCTCTGGTCACTTAGAGTTTGCTCTTGAGCCGAGTGTCGTTGTCCATAAGCAATGGCTTGTGGTCGACCCGGAAACTCGTCTGATGTGTTCAGAGCGCTGTGCCATGACTCTTGCGACTGACTGGCAGAAGAGTCATCGTCCATGATTGTAAGATGTCGGCCAGTAGTCCTCCTGTGAGAGACCCGCCCCTTACGCTTTGAATGCAATCAGTACCACCGTGTAAGTCAAAAATGCAATGCACATAGAAGGGATCACACCTTCAATTTCCATTTTGCCTGTTGCGACCTTTTCTTTCGAATGGGAAATGCGTCAGACTCTTCGTCATCTTCCCCTCGATAACCGCCATCGGACGTATCATATCCACTGAGTTCATGCACTGACGCGCTGTGTCGGTAAAGAGTATCTTTGCGAATGTGAGAAATCATTCAGAGACTTCTTTTCGTAAAACTGTGGCTTACGCTTCTGCATTGCGGATACCATATTTGCCCAAGACGAACGAAAGGAAGAAAGGGTATCGTTCTGAGCTGGAAAAGGCACAGTTTAGCCGTAGGTCCTTCAACCTATTCATTTGAGATGAACCCTGTACATGCGTGATCGGCAACAATCCCGAGTTTGCTTTATCATGGGATGTTCTTCGCATACGGGATCTAGATTGACTTAAGGTAGCTGCTCACGTTGTTTCCTTTGAGAATAAAATTGTATGGCATGTAAGGAGTTTCACATTTGTAGTACTCAAGAATTGGATACACATGACGAACATATGCAAAATCAGTTACGAAGAGGGTCACCAGAAGAGGGATAATTCAAGTTGGCGCNGGGGGGCTATTGCCAAGGTCGACACTCTCGGTGACACGAGCAACAAATCTGGTGAGAACGTGAGATACGAGGTAAGAGATGAGACAGAAATCTTACGTAGAAGCAACATAACTAATCGAGGAACGAGGGGGGCGTGGTGATGCAAGCAACGGTGAACGTTTTCCAACGCAAAAAACAGCGACTTCTCCGTGCCACTTGGTCGTTGGTTTCATTGCGGCAAGCGAGCGACTAGGTGGATAACCTTTCTCCGTGTAGCCATACACCACGAACGAGCAACCGTCGAGGGTTACAAACATTCGATAGATGACGGTGTTGTTGGACGCATTGAACCTTTCTCTAACGAGAACCCCTGGAATGTATCTGGACCCAAACTTGCACCTCACGTTTGATCTCTGGAATGGGACGAGTTGCATGCCAGCATGGTGGCTGTCAAAGAGGAACCCTCTAACAACACCGGTAGCAGTAGGTCTGGATCGTCCTATCTACTCATTCCGAGCAAGAGCTGTCAGCGGAGAACATGAAAATGAAATGACGATGAAGGGAACTTACCACTGCGGGGGCACAATTGCGGAGCATACCAGGGACCGATTGCGAGGAGCGTGTTGACCGGGCGGACAATGAGTGAGGAGCGTTAATTTGAGAGCGAGCCTGGAGGATTTTTAGTGACGCCAAGTGAGGGAAGTAAACAGCCATCGCACCATGGTGCTCGATTGTGTACCAGATATTGAGACTGATGCGATGGGAACAGCTGGATGGCTTCCTTTTATACTTGGAGGTCACTATACAATGCTAGATGGCAATATATTGGTTCAGCTCCATGCAGCATAGAAGGCCCTATGTTTTGGATCCCGTCATATCACAATTACGCCGGCTGTGTGGTTTACATTTGCCGCCGACGCCTCATGGCGCTTACTTGGTGGTAAACGTGCCGTGGCGTCAATCAGTTGGATACCGATTTCACGGGTTCTTCAATCCTTCAATCCAGTCACCCTCATTTGTCAATTGTATATTTTCTCCTAGCCATTACACGAGAACTCGCAGTCACCCTCGTAATTCTCTCAACTTCACATTCTTTGTAACTGGCTAGATAGGAAGCAGCCTTTTAACGAGGAAATCAATTTCCATTTAGAGCCGTGGTAACGCGGTCAACGAATGTCGCGGTGTAGCAAGCACTTCCTCTTTTGCTTTCTCTCGTCGGTGCATTTCTACCTTGGCATATTACTCTCCTCTATCGAAACGTGTGGAATATGTGACATCTCAGAAGCGAGACGTCAAGAGGCGCGATCAGATGACGGGACCTAGCAGTTTGTTTTTGGGAATTCTGGCCACATAGTTTGCATATCTCCTTGTCAATTTCTTGAACATGGCACCTCGAGGCTTGTGTTTCCTGCAATATAGGTGCAAACCGGCGAAATCTACCGAACATTGAAGAAAACGTGCCTTCAGATATACTGGCATCCTCGCTGCTATGCATCAAAATCCCCCATTCTTCCCTCCTCTGCATTAATTCCGAACCATGAACGATATCCATACCACCTTCCAAGAAGAGACCCTCTCGACAAGAATTGAGCAGGAGAACTACGACACTCTTCGCCTCAATAACGGAAGAACTATTAGCTCGCTCAAGGTCTCTCCGGATTGTGAATATATCGCAATCGGAGATACCGCAGGCATCGTAACAGTGAGTTTGTCAGGTCACCCTCCAACGGCTGTCCTTGAATGGCTCTAACTTCCTTAGATACGATATTTGCCTGATCGCGGGAGGAAGCTTGCTACCTTCAACGCCGGATCTGACACCACCATTCTCCACATTCTTTGGCACCCTTCCCCGGAAGAGAAGGAGACTCTGTTTGTCTGCTCCGGCAATGGATACATCAACTGTATCAACTTTGAAGGAATAAGTGAAGATGCCGTGAGTAAACTTTACCCAGACCATCTTGTCTCCACTGACGTCCCTGCAGGATCCCAAAATCACAGGTGTTCGCGTCCTAGGCTGGGCTTCGGCCATGGCTATCAATGATACGGGTACTGAGATCTCCGTGTCTCACGACGACTCAACAAAGATTCATCATTTGCCGTTTCAAGGTAGGTACCAAGTTGTCGAGAGTGCATCCACCCGGGCTCATTTGGGTTGTTGTTAGTGGGTCAACCGCGCTATCCGATGAAAGGCGAGATCCCTGCTATATATCATGGCCTTCGGCACGCGGAGAAGGGACTTCCTGTTCGTGAGCACTCAAGACCAATTGGGCTTCATTACCTGTCCGATGGAGCCCTCCTCGTCTCATTCTTTGCACGCGTCGCGTGAGTTGTTCGTTTTCTTGTTTGCCCGAGCTTACGTGCTCATCGCTTTGACAGAGTTTTCAATACTTCGACGAAGCAGGAATTGTGGTCTATTCCAATACCATCTGAAACACAAATGTGAGGAATCATTTGCCATCCCTTGCCACCTTGAGCTCATACAATTTCAAGTGCTTCGTGCTCTATTTCGCCTTCAAAGCACTATCTTGTTGCAACCAATCTGCACTCGGGCTTGGATTGGTTCTCTCTCGTTACTCGCACATTCCTCTCGTCAACAAGGGTCGATGACGTCTATGCTGACAGGAACTACCGGCTTCCAGTGGTATTTTTAACTGAGAACTCGGTAGCTGCTGGACACAATTGCGGCTACGTTGTTACAGGGAGCAGGGGGGTGGATAAAGTTGTCAGGATGGGCAAATGGCGTAATCAGCCATCCCAGGTTTTGGTGAGATTACCTTCTGCTTGTCGTAATCCATTTTTCAGCCTCTGAATAAGTCACGCAGTCCGGCGGGATGAATTTGCAGAAGAACATGCTGGTCATTGCTTCAGGCCACGACAACGAGCTCATAATTCGATCATTTGTTCAACAGTCGGAACGATCTGTTATCCCTCAGCAAGCCGCCTCTGCGAACAACGGTAAAAGCTCATTCTCGGCTGCCCAGCTGGCTGAAGCACCTTCTGCTAAGGATAAGGGTAAAGCCAAAGAAGAGCCTCCCGTCGATACTCAGCTACCGCAAGCGCCTGCACCACAAGCGTCATCGTCAACCTTAGGATCAGTTCCAGAAGTGGCCGAAAGCAGTTCCTCAGCCTCACGATCAAACGAGCCAACCAATGCGGAGAGCTTAAGGACTGTTAAGGAGGAGGGCCGCGAAGAAGATCCACCACACCGTCCTCCCCGGCATTCCAACAATTTGGCTCAAACCATCACTAAGACTAAGGTGAAGTCGTCGAAACCTTAGTATTATGTTGCACTGTACTGATACCCCCGCATACCAGGCGCTAGCAATTATAGTCGCTGTGCTCCTCCTTCGATCGCTAGTTGTGCTGCTGCAGATCAATTCTTCCGGCGTTCACGAAGCAGAGAATTTTGTACATCCTCGGCAAGATCAACCTTATACCAGGCACAGCTACAACGAAGACGATTACGAGAACGATGATGAATGTTTCTGTGATAGTCCAGTCATTCTGACTGAAACAAAGGTTGTCACAATCACCAAGGTAGTTACAACAACAGTTACAGGGAAGGCAGCGAAGCGAACACCCAAGGGCGGCCGACGTCACCGTTCTTAGCTCAATTTGTCGTAAATTTTACTTGTTAATTGCCTATTTCTTCTTTTTCTTTTCTCTTACGGACCTTGAGACAAAAGCATAGTTATTGGCGTCTAAGTCGTGAGGCCTGAGCGCTTTGGTGGGGATTTGTCAGCGTGAGGCTAGTCCTTTGTTGACTAAGCAAGCGCCTCCACTAACACTGCCACTGTGCTTGGATTGTGTCGGACTGACACAGCTGTCACTTCTCCTGGAATCTATCCTCACCAGCTTGCAAGCCCACTATGGCTACAATTTTGTCTACTGAGAGCTACCCAGACATGGAATCCCTGGGACAAACCCCTTCCATTCTCTCGTCAGACAACCCTTCTGTTAGACCCGAGCGAGCACGGGTTGTTTGGCCAGTCTTGAAGATACTTCCATGGGCCACTAACACCATCTTATGTTCTCCACGACCTCTTGTGGAGATGGTTGAGCCGTTTTTAAAGGTCAGAATCTGCGACGCCAATAACGAGATCTATCTAATTTAATCGTATTTCAGCCGCTCGCATCTCGCATGGATGCACTGGAAAGTTACTTGCAACACAACCACACGACCCAGGATGCCGTGAAGCTTTCCAGTCTGCTCAATCGAGAAAATCTCGAAGATTTGGTGATATTGGGCGCTCGAACAGAAGAACATAACAACTTTGCATACATGATGACTGCCTACCGGGTGCTTGCCGCGTTCTCCCCCGTTGCCAATCCTGAAGACGGCATCCGGGCTCAACCCATCGATGTTCCTTCTTCTTTCAAGACGGGGTTTATTACCCTGTATGGTAAGGTAAGAGATTCGCTATATTATGATTGTGCGTTATGCATTTGAACAAATGATTAGTATTACGCACACGGTCGATTGTCTGATTGGCAGGAGCTCCTGACAACGGCCGCAAAAAATATCGAAATTGTCCACAAGTACACCGACGGAAGCTGGGATGGAGCTTTGGCTGGTCCATTTGCTGCAATACGGCAGTGGAGTAAAATCACACAGCTGAATGGTGGACTGAATGTCGCTGAGAATGTGTTGATCTTCTCTATGCATCTTTCATTCCTCCTCAATGGATCTTACACCGTCAGTTCAAACGATGAAGTAAGGTTCATCTCTTCGCTTAACTCTATCTATTAACTTGAATCCAGAACCTCAAGATACCGAACATCCCTTCAAGCGAACAAGCAATTCTGACGGAGGCAGAAAGGTGCGTCCAATATCTGCCGCTGACATTACTATGCAATTAACATGTATGTTAGACATGCTGGCGCATCCATGGACGAGGAGGACAAGAAATTTGTTCAGGGAATGGTCACCAGATACACGATCCCGAACCTTCGATTCCCTTTTGTGTTTGCGACCCAGACGTCAATTGTCGCGAGTTGTTTGGGCATAAAGCTTTTGTCTCAAAAGGGTGTATCGAAGTCTACGATTAGCTCTGTGTGTATCCTTCATGATTTTCTTCTAGCATAGCTCTGACTTTTCAACCTAGTTACCTGCGTTCATTGGGGGTCAAAAACCTCAAGCTTTGCAAGAAACGGAGAAGATCATATGGGATCTTGTGCGGCGCTTGGCTCAATCATCGAGATTGCTAATCTCCGACATTCACACCGCCTTCCAATCGTTCCCTTGGGATGCTATTCGCTCGGCGTCAGCAGAGGATAGAAATTGGCTTGACCAAGGTAGGCTTTCTCTCGTTGAAGCATAACCAGATCCCTAACTCCTAGCCTGCATCTGTGCTTCTAGGTCTGTCTCCTCCCAAATCCGTGAACTTTCCCACTGCCAATATCCTTGAATCTCCCAATTCCTCCGCCGCTGGAAGCTCTGGTCAGCCTGCCTGCAAGAACTTACCCGTTGACCAGTGCGCTATAGGGAATGAGAGCTTGGTCGGTAAACGGAAGCGGGTTTCAACACAGGACACCAATATCACAGAGCCCGCAGCCTCAGCGATCAAAGTCGTTCCTGAGGATTCTGTGAATCCTTCGAGAATGACAGAGGACGCTGGTGAAATCTCTGTTAGCCCATCTATCGGAGAAGACCCCACAAGTCCTTCTTCCAAGCGTAAACGGACACTTTCTGCGGCCGTTGATACAGCTGTCACAGAAGACACGATCTCGGTCGCAAATTTCAATCAACCGACTCCAGAACCCTCAGATCCAAAACCATCGCGTCCGGAAAAAGGAAAGAAAAAAGGGCGGAAGAAGACTCGAAGGAGAGATTCCTCCTACCATGGAAAGTCACACCCACCACCTACCGCAAAGCGTGAGGCAAGTGTCATTGGCACGTCCTCAGACTTCGAATGGGATGAGCGACCTCCTTCACCGTCCCAGGATTCCCATTTGTCGATGACGCCCGCCTCAACTCCACGCATCAAATTTTCTCAGCTCGATGCTATGGGCTCCGAGACGAGGATCAAAAATCCTTCTCACCTCGACGACTTTTTGGGTGCTCCGGATCTTCTAGCAACAGCAGGAAGCCATCCGAGCGTTCCAATTGATGTCGATGCCTTAGACGTAAGCCTTGTTCAGTTTACTATTATCGGGAAATTACTCACCTCGACGGCAGAAATATCGACCTTCCTTGCATCCTCTGCAGAATAATGAAGCTGTGAGTACGCAACAACCTTTCGCCTCCAATTGAAACTCACAGACACATAGCTTGAGGAGTCCGAATTTACCGTTTCATCTTTTGTTGCGAAAGGATTTGGGCCTACGTTTTGGATCCAGTGTCATGTAAGTTTTACTTGACGTTGCAGCCGACAGTTGATCTAAAGCGCACCCAAGAATAACCGAAGCACCTCCTTCATCGCCAATCTAGCGGCTCGAGTGGCAGAGAAGTATGAGGATGGAATGCCACCACACATGGTCGATCCCGACAAATCTATCTTTTTGGTATTGAACAAGGCTAGCGTTGATGAGCTTGGTTCTAAATTGCCAGCTGAGCTGCATTCAACGATCCGCAATAGATGGTTGCTGGTCACAGGTGCTGTAGACCTCGTGTCTAAACTCAGGGATCCTGATTCTCAGCTGAAGATGTTCTCGAACAAGTGCACCTGCAAACCTGCCCGAGACGACTGCCCATGCGCCCTTTTCGAATTGTTGATAGCAATTGACGGATTTGGAAACACGATCGAAATACACGGTCATCTTCTCCTTTCCTTCTGCTCTCACTTTGCTGACTTATTGACAGATCAATCTGTATCGATTGACCCACACGATCGACAAGCAATCCGTCATGGGACAATGCATCTTATTATCGAAACAAAGGACGCGTTAGAGAAAGGGAAAATTCTCTCCGTATCCCCAATCCCATCCCGAACGACAGATCCTCACCTTCGCTTCATCATCAGTGAAACTGTCGCATTCGAAGTCACTCACCCACGTCGAAAAACCTTCCGACTATGGCCTTCTCCAGCACAAGCTCACAGTTTCCGGACAGTTCTGTTGAAGGGTGGCATCAATCGCTTGCTCATCCCGCCTGATGGTCTCGGCGAGATACTCACCGTTTTACTGGGTGAAGTCTGGGTGGTGGTGTGTCGTCCAAAGAACGGGGGACTTGTCGACAGTCTCGCCCGGCCAGACCACTTGCTACAACTCAAGCTTTTTGAATTCAACGTTGCGGGCGGAGAGTACGAAGCCGTTGTCCTTTTGACAAACGATATCCTGTGAGTGAATATGATCGGATCAAACGTTCTCTTGCTAATCATTTTGCAGTGTACTCCAACCTGGCTCACTATATCTCCTCTATGCCCACAAGGACGTTGTCATTCATAGACGATACTTCTATTCTGCAGGCACCATGCGAGAGACGCACATGAGCTTGGTCCAGAGTTTTGTGTTGGGAGACCTGATCACGAAGGACATCGGCACGCTGGTGACCTCAAGACACTACCTTTGCCGTATGATGCTTTTCTGGCATGACGTACTGACAGGTGATCACACCCCCTTCTGACTCGCATAATGCTTCGCATTGACCTTGAACTTTGAACAGGCTCGGATCAGTCTCGACCAATTACAAACGAAACACTACATCATGTTCCAGCAATCGACTCGTTCGAATCATGTCTGAACCTCCTTTCTCTTGTCTGCATTTCAGTTTTCGCCAACGCCTACGACATAAGGACCTACGACGGAACAGGTGTACCAACCTCAGACTGAGCGATGTACATCGCTGCTCGTCGTTCCGCAATCATGACAGCAAGATGGCTGTTCACTAACTACGATTTCATCGATCAGGAAAGTCGGAGGATCATCGACGGTAGGAAGGAGATCTGGTTTTTAATGATGGCAATGCACGCTTGCGCCCTATTGCGGTTTAAGAAGGCGGCTGACAGGGTTCCTGGGCGTACCGCGACAAGATGCACCCTTCCAGATCTTCATATGCAGGTCAACCACGCCCTTGGACTATTCCCAGAAGCCAAGGAAGCTTTCGAACGGCTTCTGCTCTCTCCGGAAAATTTGAATGCTCCCCTCACCTGGCTAACATCACTTCCCAACATGGTGCTCGACATCAGGAGAAGAGCAGAGCCACTAAAACCAATGGACGGTCAGTCTTCGTCTTGTTTCTGGCAGGCAAATCGTTGATGATCAACCTCTTGCAGATGACATCAAGGAGTCACCAGAGCTGGGCTATACTACAGACGATTTGAAGGTGTTCGAGATCGCAGGAAATCATTCATCTTATCTCTGATATTCTGGGGGACTAGGATACTCAGACATTCGGGACGTGTGACTATGAAATGAGTGTATATATAGAAATTGCTTCTTCGAACAACTTCTGTCAATTGCATCCTTTTTCGATCTTGGCAATGGGTTTCAAGTGGTGGCGCATACCCCCAATGGGTTGAATGGCGTTGCATGTTACATCTTTCCCTCCAACTACCATGAGCACCGCCGATCGAGAGCTTGCCGTTAAAATCTTCAAACTTCATGGCAGTGGGTCTACGGGAAACTACACCACTATGGATGACATAGCATCCGCGTTACCTGCAAACGTGTGTGTTTCTTGGTGCGCAATCACAGAGTACCGACCTGACGACCATTAGCTTGAGAATATTAACTTTGCCCGACTGAAGATCACCGACACGCTTGAAGACTGGGCAGTGAAAGCAAAGGAAAAACAGACCGACCCAAAGGATGGCGAAAGGTTTGTCTCGCTCTGTCATTGGAGGCAATCACTCACACTCAGAGCCGCGTCTTAGGCCCGATCTCGAGTTCTCAACAGCTCTGTCAAAGAAAGAAATCCTCAAATTCGTCTACACGAGCATCCTGAAAAAGTATGCAGTGGACGATGACCACTTGGAGCCTCTGGAGATGCCCAGTGCTGCTGGGGAGGATGGGGATATAGCCCACCGAGCGCCTAAGGAGACGCGCGTTTCCCAAGGCACTGACCTGATGATATTCATCCAGGCTGGCACTCAAGAAGAACAGCTCGAGGTCGCAACCAAGCTCGTGGCGGCAACCCGACCATCTGAATGGCCTGCCAAGGCTATCGCAAATCAGATTCTTGCCATGCGCGATATTTTATTTGACATTACAAATGAACCTGACTATGATCCAGTGGAAGGAAGGTGGGTAGGAAGCTAATTTAACTTGCAGGTTCTGATATTTTTTAATTTTAGGATGTTTTTCGATGAAAGCGAACTGGAAAGCTTTTTAGGGCTAATCCAGAGGACGTGCCGCAACATGCTTGGCTCCGAGATAGAGTCAGTTGTCAGACGATTCTGTGTAGCTCGACCCAAAGGCCCCTCCGGCTCGCTCCCAAAGGCAGTTGCTGGCTGGGAGCTGGAAGTGGCTTCGGAACTTCTCTCCTTTGTGACCCCTGATGGCAAAGCTATCTGCCGCCTGATCTTACAAGCGCTCGCAACGTATAGCATGCCCATGGAAGGTGTCGAGCAGGCTGTCCTGCAGATCATCGCAACGTCAAGAACCGCNTTTTTTTAAGCAAGTAAAGTAAGTAGCGCCGCAAGCGTGAAACTAACGCTACTAATGGCTTCCTTTATCTAGGTCTGATGTTAACAAGCGTGTTAAAGCGAGGTGAGAGCATTGCACGATAACAAGGCACGACTCAGCTCACATAACTCACAGGAAGATACCGCTTCCCTTTTCTGTAAGGAGATCAAAGTCAACATCTTTCGCTCCCGAACTGCAGTCGCAGCGGTAAGTAATTGTGGCTTCCAGTTGTTTCACAACATCCTCATGTGCGTCCTCTTGAAGGGATACAGCTGAAAAAATCAAGGTGAAAGAAGAAGCTCAGGACGTCACCTTCGGCCTTTTGCAATCCCTGATGCAAGATGAAAAAGTATTGCCACCCCCAGTTCCAAAGTACGCTTAATCAGAAAGCGAAATATGTTCTACACTAACCAAATTCCCCCTAGCCCAAAACCTGAGATGGTTTTTAATCCCACCCATGCATCTGCATCTACGGCAAATCAAAGGCTTTCGTTCAGTGGAGCTCCCCAGCAAATGTAAGTAGACCATGTTTGACTGCTCGACGACGGAACTGAATAACTTACTCATCGTGCGTCGCTCTCTTAACAGAGAATTCTTACCAACCAACCTCCTAGGCCCAAACTTGATGTATTTTTCTGTTTTCTGTAGATCTGTAATCCTCCCTGACAAAGGCTTGAAAGGCCCCAAGGCTCTGCCAGTGCGCCTGTAGCTGCTACAAGAGCGGCGTCGTTTACACTCCCCTTCCAATCTGCATCAGCATAGTGGGCATCCTTTCCAGCTTCTCTCTACGTCCAGTTCACTGATTTCTCTCCAGCCGGGGAGAGAGGTCCTACCAGCCGCAGCTTCTCACCGTGGGCAGGGGCCCTACCAAGTTCAGGTGGTGGAATATTGCAACCTCTTTGCCGGTGAAATTTGATGGACAATTCACACTATCACCAAATCCTGCTGCGGGCGACGTTCTCTCACTCTACGACGTCGAATCTACCACCGCCGCCGTATTCTATCGCTCAGCCGAAGACTCGTGGGTTGACGCTAGCGAAAGCTTTTTCACAAACGATGGTGGAGTCCAGTATCCTGCCCCCGGGGCAAAGAGGGTACTTACGTGGAAGTCTGAGGACTTTAGGATACCTACCTGGGTTTTGGAAACGACATTCAAGAAATCAAAGCAGTTTGGGAATGCCTGGGATGGGAAACACGACACTTTCGTCAGTCATTTCGCCATTGCCGGAAATCGCCAAGGCGCGAGCATCAGTGTAGCTTCTTCAAGTCAGGTCTAGCAGTCGCTGTTCTGTACGTTTCTGTCACGGAATTCAAATGTTTTACTTACAACTTCGAGCGTCCAATGTTTTGTGAGCGCCTGGCAACCTAGAGACCTAATAGAGTGGCACCGCTTGGTCGTTCCCACGGTAGCCAGTCTCAAACATTTGGCAAGCGATCAATCCATACTCATATCAAACCTTGCATCGTCTGGCTTAAACTGCTGAAGACTGACCGAAAAAGCGCGTGCTTTAGCGAGTGCTCTCTCCAGGAACTCGAGCCCAGCCAACATTCAATACTTTCACGTCCAAACGCGATGGACTTCGACCATCTTCTGCGACAAGTGCTATCAAAACAGGGTTTCCTTGATTATGTCCAACTCTATCGATCCCAGGTGCTTAAAGGACCGCATTCCCGCACCGAGTCGAGTACTATAGTGACGCGAATTTCTTATGACCAAGCATCTGTGCCACACTCAGAGCCTGGCTTCATCGGTACGCAGACAAAGTCGGAGAAGGTGCCGCCACTGGCGGAGCTCTTCCGTCAGGGCTATCGTCTCATCGAATACGAAAGGTACGTACTAAGCTACCCCTTCTCATGACCGTCGATAACGAAGCTTCTGAAGGAGTCCCCGCATCTTTATTGATAACGATGATCGAGTGGTCATTGCCCATCTCTCATTCCCCAACGAACTCATAGAAGCTGGGCTCAACGAAGCTTTTGTTGAGGCGATTGATGGTGCTCAATCACAATTAAACTTCTGTTCAACCAATACCACCAATGGTGACGATTGTAGTAGGGGAGACTTCAGAACCGTATCCACTGGGATCTCGCACAGGGGAGGACAAACGGTAAAGGTTTCTCCGTTGTACTGCACATTTATCATGCAACTTAACTGGCATTCAAGGAGCCACGAAACCTGAATCATACTCCATCGAACGCCTTGATTCTGGCTGAGCTGGGGCAATCGAAGGCCATCCAGTGTATCGCGACTTGGCAAAACAGTGAGTGGCAAAAATGGCTGACAGATCGAAATTCTCGACCTGATTCAATCACTTCCAGATTGCTACAAGCAATGGATGCCTCGGCTGGCTGAAAAAAGTGAAGAATCTTTGGACCGCTTGCTCGAGTGGAAACCGGCTCTTCAGCGAACGTTTTCCGACACCGTCTTTGCTTCCACCACCTACAACTTCGGACCTAATGTTGTTTGCGATTTCCATTACGATCACCTCAACTGGGCTCCTGGGATCTGCGCCGTTACTTCGGGAGGATCCTACGATTTCAAGAAAGGGGGACATATGGTTCTCAAGGAAGCAAAGCTTGTCATCGAGTTCCCTCCATGCACTACCATTCTTCTCCCATCCGCAACGGTAATGCACGGGAATTCACCCATTCAATCAGGAGAGCTTCGTATCTCCATGACTCAATACACCGCTGGAGGAGTTGTTAGATGGGTGGACTACGGATTCAGATCGTCGAAGGAATACCAGGCCAATCGTTCAAGTTCCAGAAGTTCGTCGATGGATGGTGGTAACCGGTGGGCAGAATCCCTGGACTTGTATAGCAAATATTCAGAATTTTCTACCGTAGCGGATCCTTCTTAATTTCAAGTATATCCAACTGCATTCTTTCTCATGTATCGCCATTGCTTTGCTCGCTGTTGTATTCCTGTCAATCTCGCTCTCAATTCGTCCACCTTGCCATTGTTCCACTCGCTGTCGTACTTTGCCTGTCTGTCCTTACCATATCTCGTTCTTGACTGCTGTGAATTGTATTTATGGCACGCCTATCTTATCGTAGTTTCATTACTATTACTATCATTGACACCCCATCCAATGCGTCTTGCCCCCCGATCGCATGGTAAACCTATTGATTTGATCCGATCAAACCTATGGCATCACTCCGAATCTCACTCTTCGAACCGAACTCCGTTGACGTACACTTTACTCCCGATGCCTAAAGCCACTGTCAAAGGATCAAAAGCACAAGGAACTGTCATCTGTAAATGCAAAACGAACTGTCTCAACTATAACGAGACCACCGGAAAATATGAAGGAGCCGGCGAAAGGGTATCCCCAGCAGAGAGGGCAAAGCATCGTCGAGACGACAGATTGCGAGCCTTGCTTCGACATTCCCTAATATTGACCAACGATGACGACGACTCTCGACCCATTCATCACCCACCTCCCTCCAATTCAGGTGAAGACGACTGGCTTCCTATCATTCGGGCTCAACTCCACCTCATGCTCGAGATGCAATCTGTTGCAGCAGATCAACACCTCGTATTCGTGAACGATCCTACGTCTCATGGACCCTATTCATCAGAAATCGGCACAATAGAGGGGTCCGATCTACAACCTCAAGCTTTGCCCGCCCCAAACACGGGTTATCACGCTCTGCGGACCGACAAAGCAATTAATCGAGGTGTTTTGGAGGCGGAAAACTGCCTGTGGGAACTGCATAGAACTCTTCAAACATTCCAAAAAAATGAAGACGTATTGGATCTGCAACAGGAGATATATGATGGTCTCCTCGCGGTGGACAGGCAGAAGCAGATGCACTGGGAAATGCAGAGGGGTGGAGGGACAAGTCGGCCATATTTTAACACAGGTGTGTTATCTTGCGCTCTAAGTTGGCAATTTCTCTCTGACCTCCGGACCTAGAAGTGTTCTTTCGGAAGGTCACCTCGCACTTTCGTCCGGTAGACACCGCTTGTCTTGTATCGGCCGTTCTTCAATATCACTATTTCCTTCCCAGAAGAGGCTGCGAGCTCTACCTTGCTGGGGTTTCCGATGTCATCAACAATCCCAGCGCTAACGCTGGCACTCCACAACTTCCCTTCCATATTCCAACCGATCCCCGTCCATTAGCATCACGATTCAACCTTGACCCAGTAACAACAACGCTTATTCCGTGCCCTTCATGCCATACGCTGTATCCCTTCGCCCCGCCCCATTCCTCCAATCATTCCTCAAAGTGCACGGCTAAGCGAACACCTTTGAGTGATCCATGCGGAACTGACCTCTACACGACCATAGAGAGGGGACCATTCGGCGTCTTTGACAAACCAGTTCGCAAATATATTCACCAAGGGCTCAAGCCGTGGCTGGGCCGTCTCCTTTCGAGACCTGGCATCGAAGCTGTCCTCGACAGACATCCTCGGTCCCTATTCGAGCGTAGGCGAGATGGCGGTGAAGATATAGAAGATATATGGCAGGGAGAAGTCTTTCGAAATATCAAGGACTCTACAGGCGATGATTTCTTTCCAGGGCCACCGGGCGAGTTGCGGCTGGCATTCAGTCTGTCCGTCGACGGCTTCTCGCCGTTCCAGAACAAGACCGCAAAACAAACGGCGAGCTCTACGGGGATCTGGATGGTACTCCTAAACCTTCCTTGGCATCTCCGGTATCTTCCTCAAAACATATACCTTGCAGGGGTTATCCCAGGCCCTTCGAAGCTGTCTAATGATGATATAAACCACTACATTCAGCTGGTTGTCAACGACCTCCAAGAATTGTGGCGACCTGGTGTCTTCTTCAGTCGAACTTTCGAGCAACCTACCGGAAGAACATGTAGAGGCCTCCTGATTCCGTTAGTGTGCGACCTGCTCGCTGCCCATCAAGTTATAGGATACCCAGGCGCGCCAACGGCCCACTACTTTTGCACTTGCTGCGATCTAGACATCGACGATATCAACGTTATAGACACGGACGAGTGGCCAGAGAAGGATATCTATCACATCCGTCGCTACGCAAGCATTTACAGAAACGCTCAGTCGGAGCGAGACCGCCAGGCTATTTTCGATGCTTGTGGGTGGAGGTGGAGTCCCCTCTTCCAACTTGATTATTGGAATCCTTCCATTTTCACAGTAATTGACTCAATGCACTCCCTCGATCTCAACCTTCTCAAGAACCACATCAGACAACTTTTCCAAATCGACTTCAAGCACAAGAGTGGTGACGCCCTACGAGAAGAGTCTAACACTCGTATAAAGAGGGTGACCTCCAACAAAGACGAGATCCACAATCTCAAGAAATGTCAGCAGATCATCTTCGAAAACCAGCCTCATCTGCTATATGAGCTTCTTAAATTCCATCGGAAGGTTTTATACAGTTTTTGCCTCGACTACGACATTCGCATGGATGGGCACCAACTGGTGGTAGGAACTAGATGGATACTTGCTAAGTCCATTTTTCTATGGGTAAGCCTGACTATGGCGCCGTTCCATCACAATTAATGACTGAAGTCTTATATCAGCGTCAAAAAACCGATTCTCCATCGGCTTTTCTTGATCGTTATCCTCGTTTGAGTGCTATGCAGGAGGAACTGCTTGGTATCGAAGAAGCGGAAGATTCTGGACCTCTCGAAACAGACATTGGACAGCAAGGCGATGGCTTGACGGTGCCCCAGGGACGGGATGACCGCCGAAACGATGGTCCATCCAGTGCTACCCATCAAGATCCGATCACGGCAGGCGGTTCAGCTCCCCAGGCCCAGGCTCTACCTGAACCGGCTGACCTCGGCCGTTTTGCGAAGAAGATTGTGGACCTGCTAAACGAAGACGAAGCAGATGATGGCCCTCTCAGAAGACTATACTCACGAGTAACTGCCCGCAATTTTGCGGACCTTTGCGATGGGCTTTCACTAGACAGAACCGCAATCAATATTAACTCCAGAGCCGCCAAAAAAGCTTTGTTTTCTCTCTTAATGACAGAGGTACGCCTCACCGCACTTTCCAATGTCCGTGATGTTCAAGTCTCCTTAGCTTCGGTCGAACGAGACTGCCTCCAAGTCCTTACTCGATCACTTCACAAACGACACCGACACGCCTCGGCCCGATGGAAATGCTTTTCTAGGGTGTGACGTCATGGAGTCAATTTATGAAGATATGGCTCGCACCCGTCTGCCTTCGTGGGTCACGCCTGCACCTCGCGATTGGGGAACCGTTCGTCGGGGAAAGTTGAGCGCAGATAGTTGGAGAATAATATGCTGCATACATCTCCCCATTACCCTCATTCGTTTGTTTGGAGCTTCAGACGGACGCCCTCGCGCTTTGTTGGACAACTTCATGGATCTTGTCACCGCTGTCCGTATTGCGACGATGCGGTTGTCGTCTATGGCCCATGCGGAGATGTACAAAGCCTGCATCCTCAAGTACACGAAGGGGACCCTTGAGCTTTTCCCCGACTACAATGTTCTTCCAAGCCACCATGCCGCGCTCCATATCGGTGACATGTTGATTCGCTTTGGTCCCAAACACGCACACGACTCACCCCACTATGAGCGCTATATTAATTTCTTTCATCATATGAACACAAATAACCATATTGGTATCATTCTGCAACTGCTTCAATTTCAACATGCAACTGATTCATTTATAGGAGAAGTGGAAGGCACTTTCTTACGAACCGCCGTTCGCAACGCCAACATTTTGGCCCTTCTCAGCGATTCGCAGGACGTTCGCAATCTTGTTCAGCGTGTGCTAGCCCGCTGATGGCTGGTTTGGGGGAGATGATACGACCGTTTTCGCATTTTCGCGAATAAATACCAACTTTATTGAATATATCGTTCATTATTCAACTAAAAACAGTCGTGTCTATCAAATCTCTATGTTAAGAAACCCTTCCAGTACTAAGGTACCTCGCGCGGCGCGAAGGATAATTAAAGAGTACATTACTCTTGGGTTCACGAGAGTTGGAGTCTACTCGAGGACTGCTAACTTAGAGGCGCGCCCGCCATATACACGAGATTAGGGTTTAGTTGAACTTTACGTGAAATGGGCGTCTGATCTAGCGCCTAACCACTTACCTATCACGTGACATAGTACACATATGGACACATAGTTACACGTAGATAGGTCTGGACTTGGCCAGAAGTTCGACATACATAGATATCATGTTTCATGTACATCATACTACGTCATCCTTAGTCAGTAGCCTATTGTACTACGTCATAGGCTCAGTCAGCATGACGTGCTTAGCACGCAATGCTCAGTCAGCCAACTGGTGCACAGACCAGTTGAGTGACTTATTGTGACGTGACTGTCACACAGTAGAAATGTTACAGGTAACATGACTCCTAGGGACAAGTTCGGACTATTAATGACTCGGTTGATAACTACTTTAGATAAGTTAGTACAAGTGACTCAGGAAATAGTCGAGTTAAGTCAGTAGGACTCTTTTTTTGTTTTAATGACTAAGTTACTAGACTCGTTGTGACTCTATTGGTAGTATGACTCGATTTCATGTACTAGTATAAATACAACAGAGAAACGGGACAGGCTCTTTAGCTTGTTCTCGAGATTCATCGATAACTTGTAAAAACCCTAAGCCTATGCCTAGGATCGTTCGACTTTCACTCGACTTACAACGAGAAGACCAACACGATGAGGCAGTACTCTGTCTCACCCTCATTGAACAACTATTCCCCAACTACAACCGAACGACTTCCCACATCTTCCCCGTCACCGACGCCGAGATTCTCACCTTGATCCAATCTCTACTGAGGGGACTATCTACTACCACCAGGGAAGCCTTACAGTGAATGTTCGAGACAGTGTGTTTGTGCCGATATCTATCGCCTACCACTTTGCATATCCAATTCTTCATCCAGGAGGAGGGAACCCCTTGTTCATTCCACTCTACAGCACGACTATCTCCACGTCCGATCACTCAGTAGCATCACTCAATACGCGTACTCAGGTCTTCTATACCAACACACCGTTTTCCAATTATCCCCGGAACCCCCCAGTCGTTCCACAAGAAGTTCCAGACGAAGGGAACGACGCCGACTCACCCGAAACCGACAACAGGATTGACTTCGAGTAGTCGAACCATAACAAGAAATGTATAAATAGCCCTCTTGTAGTAGCTAGTTTCTATAGAACAACTCGTACTACCAAGTACTCTTTTACACACGCTTCCAGCACACTCGCATCAACAACAACCCTCTCACCTCCATCAAGCCACAAGCAAGGTATGATGTCAGATCATACTCAGTATTCTAGGGCTACGTTTCTGCGCAGGTTGTTCCCATGTACTTGCAATGGCGAGTTCAACAGGATCTCCCTCTTCTGCGAACATGGCTGTTCAACAGTTATGAGCCCCGACGGCATCGTGTTGGACGTTGCTGAGTACAACCCGCAGTCGCCCTCTTCACAGTGGACGCTAACTACGTGGTTCGTCTGGCTTAGTCTGACGTTTACGATGCATGTCGCCCTAGATCGCTTGTGGAGGAACGCTCCTATTGAAAGACAGGAGGGCGTCCTCGCACAAGGGATTGATTGGGTTAACCAGCGCTCTCGCGCGCTGTTTGGTACCCTCGGACATAGATTCCACATGCCAGAGTCGCTTGGGCAACAGTTCTGGGAGTCTGACAACCGGAGGCGAGATTTCGAAGCCGCCCGACTTAGGTCGGAGGCCCGAGCTCGCCATATGGAGGAACGTTTCAGTAACATGGAACGAACCATCGGCAGACTCGGCGATTTTGTGAATTGCTTTGCGGTAGATGCTGGTTATCGACCTCAAAGACAGGGCTGCAACTATTGCACTGACCCGAATTGCTCGGATCATCAGCGCGAGATACAGAACCCGTCGCTGGGCCACCACTCGCATTTAGCTGCAAATGCGCCCAGTCGAGGAATGCCAGGGAGATACCCTTCTAGGGTAGAAACCGGCAGTGCCAGTGGTAGAGGCCGCAGGCGCGGATCCGCTGCCCCGGTCACGGTTACTCGTGTTGGTCCTCCGTTGCGGAGGTCTGAAACTACAATCCTATCTCAAGTAGATCTGGATCAAAGTAGGCAAGAGGCCGCTGTTCGCAGCAACTTGCCACCCAACACACGTAATCCCTTTACCACATTATTGACACCCCAACAACCCCAACCAGTGCAGGCTGCATATATCTGGAGACGCCGTCCCGACGGCTACATCCCTCCAGGCCAGCCTGGGTCGAGTGAGTCTCTTACGGTTGCTGTGCAACAGGCTTTGGCCGCGCGAGCAGTGCAGAGACTGGCCGTTCAAGATGGCCCTCAGGGTGCACAGTCGTTAGATCGACGTTGATGTGATCGGTGCTGCCGAGCTCAGAAACACACACACAAAACACCAACCACAACCTGTATACAAGCTGTAGGTAGTTACGTGGTGTGAGAGTCAGGCCGCACGAAAGTCAAAGTGCGAGTTTGTGGGGGTTATAGAGTGAATTAAGAATACTAAGTTCTCTTGTTCTCTCTTTGATACACTCCACAGAACTAGAAGTACCCTAGTGTACAACTAGTGAGATTCCTATTCCCAAGTAGTCAAACCTTATGACTGCTTAAGTTCCTAAGTTCCAAGATAAAAACTGATAGTTCACGCCGTGTGAAATATAAGCAGAAAAGCTCGATAGATT